>VXBO01011963.1:55616-69258 GCA_013400135.1 Rhinoptilus africanus
GTGTTTTGATGGGACCTTGGACGCTGTTTGTTGTTTTTTTTTTTTTTTTTTAACCCAAACCTGAAATTTCTGGCCCCGGGTGAAGTCCTGTCCCCATCCCCGCGGTCCGTCCGTTGGTGTGTGTACGCGAGAGCATCCCTGGGCTGTGTGCGTGCCGCCCGTCACTGCCGACACCACTCTGCTACTAAATGTCATTCCAACCAATAAATTATGATGTCCAAGGTCCGAGCCGTGGCCGTGTGGTGCTGGGGCAGGGGAGGGACGGGGAGGGTAAGAAAAACCATCTGCAGACTCGTAGGTGAGGGGACGGGCAGAGCCCGGCGGGGTAGGACGGACACAGGACATCCCCAGCACCCTGTGTGTGTACGTGTGGACCAGGTAGCTCATGTAGCCACACACCTATTTAATTTATAACATAACATACACTATAGTTATTGTGTGTATTATATAGCACACAGTCTATTTTATAGCTAGTACTCATATTTTATCTCTATGCACATACACAAAAGATACATTCTTGGGACTAGAGAAATAAATTGTTTACTCAGCCACAGCTATAAACCGCGCAGCCGTTAAAAGCACAACACAGTGCACTTGTGTGTGCGTGTGTGTGAGCTGAATAGAGTCCATTTGAGCACACGCATGTGCAAACGTGGCTATCATTAGCCATACACATTGAACTTACAAATATAGAAGCTAAATGTATGTCTGTCACGCACGTCTATATATGTATAGACTTCTCTATGTATGTATAGATTTTTTTTAATAATTGCAAATTTATAAAATAGTTAATTATCTATTGTAAATATACATATGCTTGGGTTTTTTATAAGTATAAATTACATGATTTATTCATATACTTGTATTATAGATTTGAGAGAACTATATTGCATAGAACCATACATATATCCATATGTGTATATTGGGCCTCAGTGGTCCTCGAACCAGGACAATACGTGTATGCCTAACTATACACAGAGAATTAATTTTTCTAATATTATTAGCTATAATTATATATAATACTATTATAAATAGTTTAAGAAATACATATTTTAATAATTACATAAAATATTAATATTAGGGGAGTTGGACTAGCTGATCTCTAGAGGGCCCTTCCAACTCTGAAATTCCGCGATTCCATGAATATATTAGAATATTATTAATAATTTTAAAATAAATATGTATTTTACACACATACCGTCACTCACGCACACTTACTCAAAAGCCCAGGCCTGTCAAGCAGGGAGGGAAGGGGCTGGGCTCATTATTTGTGTTTGTAGGTAGCTACAGAGACTCTGTGTGTATATAATTAATATTATAAATTACATACCATAATTATAAATTATTATACACACAAAAGGCTCTTTCTATGTGTGTGTGTATATATATTTAAAAATCTATTTTACGTACACACACACATATATGCTGTACACACGGCTGTCATTCCTGACTGTATTCCGTACCCGGAGCTGAACACAACCCCCCCCGGCACTCACTTTGCCAGGCCCCAGCGCGGGCTGCAGCTGCCCCAGGAGAGGGTCAGGGGTAGGAAAACAGCAAAGCAAGCAAGATCTCCGCTCATAAAACTCTTTGAAAGCAGCGACATCACATATCCTGGTATAAAGTGTTTATTTGAGACTTCACAATTAACACAAAGTCTTCCTTTCAATGCCTTTTCTTTCTCATACAGTCAATAAATTTGTATTAATCCCTCCCTCCCCCATGCATGATCGCTGTTTATTAATCATCTAAGCCTTTTTATTTTCACCGTGAAAAAATAAAGCGTTTCCCCACCCTTTCATCTGCTGGCTGTACCCCTGCCATCCGCTGCGCTGTGCTAAGGAGGAGGAGATGGAGAACGGCTGTGCCTACCGCTGGGGGCAAAGTTATTCCATTATTTATTGATTTATTCTTTTTTTTTACAGAAAGTGTTAAATGAATCAATCACCCAAGAAAAAATAAATATATCGTAAAGAACCAAAAGTTCTGCAGTATCCCTTTCCTTTACGTACAGCGGCAGTTCAAACGCATACCTTGCTCGCGGCAAATCGTTTCGTTCGCTAGGCGGCCGTCGCCTCGACGTATGGTTGTGAACTTGCGCTGAATCTGTTCCAAAGGAGCAGAGCCACGAGCCAAGTTTTTACACCTAGGCAAGAGAGATCCACAGGGAAGCCAATTACCTACGTTCCACTGATTGGCTTTTACCGGAGAGCAATTCAATCTTGTGCTTTTCAGGAGGTGTCGGCCGAGCTGGGCCGCAGCCAGCCCATGCGCAGAGCGAAGGGCAGCGGGAACGGCGTCCGTGCTACTCGCCCCAGCGGAAGCCAGGTCTGGGTATCAACGTCTCTTGGGTGTGCATCTCAAATTAGGCCGCTTGGCTCGTCTCGCAGTTACTTTTGGCACAAGCCTCGCCAAAACATTATTCAATTGATCACCCTGCCTTCCGGGATCTTCCTTGGAGGCGGCAGAGGTCAAGGAGGGTTTCTCATAACGAGGATGGTATCGGGTAGGCCGTTAAGTACAAGACCCATATTTATGCTTTATTCAATTACTGTGCAAAAGGGAATACTGCATCAGAAACCGTAGAAGACTATATTTTAATCAAAGTCAACAGCCGCTGTATCGGAAACCTGCTAACAATTGCTCCGATTGGTTCGTTTGGCTACTTTTTTGTTGGTTTCTTTCTTTTTTTACATAAATAATATAGACCGAACATTATAAACATTTCAGCAACCATTTCTAAAAGACCAGAGGAGCCCTTTTAGGCACCAGGAAACAACTGCAGGATTCAAATTCCAAAACTGTCTTTGGAGTCATCGAATCACCAGATTTACACGGCACCCAGAGACAAGAGCATTCAGTCGAGCTCGATGGGACTGCTATCTTCCTGACCGTCTTCCGTGTCGTCATCTTCTCCAGTCCCCATCAGACTGTTCAAAAGATTTCCTAGAATAAAATACCAAACAGTCAAAATTGCTAGTTTTTCATTCTCACCTCAAAAAACTTTTAACTGTTCTCCTACCCTCCTGCTAGGGCGCAGATTTCTTTAATGAAAAAAGCCTTTTTTTGTTTTGTTTTTTTTAGCAAAAGAGTCTCAGCAGGATGATAGGATTCGCTCATTGGTTTCCATTAAGAATTTATTGCTTTGGGGAGCTGTATTTTGATCCTGCTCCTTCTCTAAGAGCACACTGGGAAAACCCCACTGACCTCCCAGACTCACGGGCTGTAGCTGCAGCACGAGAGGCAAGAAAAAACCCAGCCAAGGGCAGGAAGACACCTCCAGCCAGGAAACTGCCAAAACTCAGCAATGACTATAAAGAACTCGTTCGAGGCATTTATGCATTCTCCCTCATTTATTCCATTTAAAGATGTTTGCATCTTTACCGCATCTTTACCGATGATTACTGCAAAGCTGTTATTAACATAAGGGATCTAAGATGCTCAGGTTTTTCACAAACTTTAGGTATCCATGAATTGCCGTTTGCAGGTAAAGCTTCAAGTCCCTTTCCAAACAGAGAAACTTAGTTCTCACGGAAAACCATTCAATTTTACTGAAGCAATCCAGCTCAATTTGCTGACATTTTATTCAAGAGCCAGGAGATGCAGGCTGAACTTCTCTATTCCTTTCACTTCTTGTAGAAGGTCAGCATTAATTTCAGAATTTCTACTTTGGGAACATTCATTTTATACCAGCACTGGTGCGATCTCTACCAAAGTCCCAGACCTGACTTAAGGAAAATGCCGCTGAAGTTTGAGGAAATGAAGCTTTAACACAAACGAGATTTTTCTTTACATTTGGAAGTTATATCATAAAGACAAAAATTAACCGTTAACGTCATTGACATGCTCTTCTCAAAGATGGAAAGTCTACTAGCTTCACTCAATTAATTTCACATGAAACGAATTCATCTTGTACTCTACAGCAGGAGCTGTTTCTACAAGCTATGAAAAAATTGATATATTTGTTAAAACAAATTACCTGTTTCCAGCACAGCCTTTTTGTGTAAGGCACTGGTCAGAAAAGACTGGTGGTGCCTGTAAACAAGAACCAACGCAAACCTTACCTAGTAACCCTCCGTAGGACGATGACTGCTTGGGCGGAACACCAAAGAAAAGCTGTCCTATTCTATCTAGGTACTGAAACGACACAAGGCGAAGAACAACGTCAGCTACTTCGTTTACAGGTGGAACTACTCCGGGCAGCAGTCACACCGCACAAGCTAGATCACACTCCTCTGTACCAGTCACAAACCAGGAGACAATCAGCTATTATTCAGCTAATTCTGTAGGTTAAATCCTGCTTGCAGCCACGAGTAACTCACCTCATTGTACATGGGATCTCTTTTCAGTGAAGGTTGATACTGTTCACACAATACCGTAAATACTGTTAGTTTTCCTCTAGAAAGGAAACAACCAGAAATGTAATCTCAGTGACAAATGAAAAGGAAACCAAGAACAACAGGAGAAAAATCCATACTGTACCCATCAACTGCCAACAACAGAAACCAGATGAAGTTTAGCAGTGGTTGTACAAAGGGCGGACCCTTTTCTATCGAGGGGTGCTTCTGCGTGTATGTCGTGAAAACAACTGATGCGCTGGTCTTATTTTTTAAGCAGAGAAATCTGCAAAAGGAAACAGAACAAGGCAAGTTAAAAATAAAAGGCGGAGTAGTAGTTTTACATGCAGAAAATGAAAGGGAAGCCAAATGCTTGACAGTCTCTACTTCATTTGCGCACAGAAACCATCTCAGTTCTAAAACGATGGCAAAAACTACCTGGCAGAGGCGTACTTCTTTGGCAATGGTTTGGTGAGGAATATTATTATTATTGTGGAATAAGTGAGTTGGGAGGGAGAATTGACATTATTAATAGAATGAGTTTAACCAAGATCTAAGCAGATTGTATACAGGAGGGTTACAAAAAGAGCGCATCAATTAAATCAAAATGTGGAAAGACCGTCCACTGCGTAATTCAAATTAAACCTGACACTGCATTTACTGGTCCAGAGTTTACTATGATGAGGTAAAAACATAATTAAAGACCTCTCTCCTGACCCCATCCACATCTCCTTTCGGCGTGTATCTGCCAGTGTCTGACGACTCTGCCATTCTATTAGCACTACCTCGAAATAACATGGCATCAGGATCACCGAGAAGTCTGACACGCACGTCTAAAAGTCTCATCATGAAGCTACCCTTTGAGCTCCCCAGCCATGTGGCAGCAGTTAACAGATCGATTTCCCAACCTTTGTTCAGGTCCAGTTAATTTAACTGGCAATCTCTGCAAGTCCCATAGGCCTAACAAGAGACTTTATCTGTGACAAATGCTGTTGGCGAGCCCTGGGAAGGCTGCCACAAGCCGTCTCGTTCTCGATCGCAGGCTGGCCTCCGGTTCTGTACCCTCACATGTGTGCGAGGGCATGGGGCTCTTCTGCCTCACTGCTGAGCAAGGACCTGCAATTATTTCATTAGAGTATACACTGCTATGTAAGAGGATTCAGTATGGTATTTCAGATATAGGCCAGTAAACTATTGCTGTATAATTACTGAAAAAATAATCTCTTACTGATACCTTCTCTCCAGAATTTCCTCCTCTCCAGAACAAAGCCTCATAAAATCGTTTAAGGGTCCTGCACATACTGCATTTCCATAAAGGATTTTCTAATGCTCAAAATCACTGCAATCTGTATCAACCAGCTATGGAAAGCAGGACAAATCTGAGATGACAGCTCACTGCTGCCAAGAGAGACAAACTTGCTCTCACCTCCTCCCTCTCCCCCAACACCTACTCTCTCCCTGACTCCCTGCTGCACAGTCCTGTCTCCACCTCCTCCACAGACTCCTCCATGAGCTGCTTTCCCTGCCTGAAGAAAGCCATCAGCTGATTAAACACAGCAAAATTGGCTTTGTCAACCTTAATTGCACATGAGCTCTGCAAAGGCACAGCAGAGCTTCCATTTCCCACTTCTACAAAATAAATGCCTGAGTAAATGAAAGCCACCGGCAACTCTGTCAAACCCAGAACCACCGCACTGCTGCTCGCAGACCAGGGTGACCCAAGACAAGTTGTCTCTTGGGACAACGAGCCTGAGAGTAAGTACTACGCTAAAGGTAAGTATAGACCCTGCTTAGGTCCAGTCATGGTAAGGACATCAAGGTAAGCCCTAACTAGACATAAAGTGGTGTTAACAATGCTAAGAATTGTGCTTTCAGGGTCAAACAGATTACATTAATTCTTCAGGCAATTAACATGCTTTCAGGTTTGACCTGAATGCGTTATTTGTTATTCTCTCTCCCCAGTCTGACCAATTGAACACACCGGGTTTGAGGTGGTTTTCTCACGTTGTTACCACACAAAGTGAGTTTCAGAAGTTCTGGCCAGTTCCAAAATTTCTTTTGAAAAGGATGCACAGGTAACCTACAGTTATCGCAATTAAATCAGACTGGCCCCAAACACAGAGTCATGTCAGCAAAACAGTAAAAAAAAAAAAGTTAAACACCTACTGTAGTACTGCCTGTGCTACAAACATGTCCACCTCACTGCGATATCCCCTGGACGAGGAGTATTCCACTAGCATATTTGCACATCCTTCGCCATCTGTAGAGTGCAAGAAGTGATACCGAGATTCACTATAGTTTTGCTCTATAAAAGGAAAAAGAAAATGGCTTTTAAGAAATAGGTTCATCATACCTGAATGTAAAAACAAATCTGTTAGGCTTGTACGCTACAGCTGGTAAAAGGCCAAGAGCTACATACACACAGTATATAAACAAGACAACAAGCAAAAAGAGAGGGGGCTTTTTCCTTTATAAGTTACAGACAATTTATAAAGGGAGATAATAAATATGTTAACCTAAATACATTCGATTTAAATACAGTTTGTTCAATGCAACCACAAAACGGAGCTACCACTGGGACAAACAGGGTGAGCTGCGGTGCTATCATGTTATCTAACTGCACGTCGCCACTTTGTGTGCTGGGGAGGAGAACCAAGAAGTTCCATATTAGACCACGTGCACCAAGAAGTCAAACAGCACCTTCAGCCTCCTTCTTTCTCAGTGCACAGAAAGAAGGCATTTCCTATTTTTAGCTTAGCCCACTCTTGCTATCAAAATTAAAATTGCTTCCATGTGCTGAAGAGAACAGCAATTGTACGGGAAAAAAAGGTGTAAGAAATGGCAACGACTTGTTAGAACTTAACTTGAAGCAAAGCATCATGCAAAATTACTGCAATGACAAATCAAAACTGGATAGCTGCTAATTTTTGGGATTTAAAAGCTTTATTTTAAAAACCTGGGCCTTTTGTGATGAAACTCTCAAAAACTACAGGCTAAGAAAACGTATACATTTTGCTCTTCAAAAGAACAGTGAGCAGATGGCTACAAAATGGGGATTTTTACTTACAGAATGCAACTGTTTCTTATCCTAATCGTGTCTCAGCTTCTAACTTAAATGCTCTGAGGCAAATCCTCCCTTTCAGGCTGGCAGCAGCCATCAAACTAACATAAGTCCCACGGGAACAGCTATGGGATTGCCTACGACACGCAGAAGGGCAATGAGCTGGAATGTTGACCATTGGGTCAGGATTGTTACATGAAACCACCATCATCGCTTTGCAGCTACTGAAAAATTTAAAGTAAACATTCCTCTTGCAGAGCTATTGATTTCACAAGAAACCACAGAAGAGATGGCATTTATTCAACTGTTCTCACTCACCTTTGTTATGTTTTGAACACAAGACTTTCAAACTGGCTATCATCCACAATTAAAATAATTACTTAGTGCATTTTCGGATTCTCTTACATCCCACCACAAGTGATAAAATCCCACATAAAAATGAATGCCACAGCATTCATTCTGGAATAAGCCTGCTGCTCAATGCCTCAAAAAGTACCTAATTACAGATCCAAAGACTATTTTGGATGCTAGGTGATGCATTTCAATCTTTGTTAGGTTTATTCAGGATTTAAAAAAAAAAAGCCAAACAGGATAGAAGAGCTTTGTGCCCCAACAATTCTCCTCCTAATGACTCAATTAAACTACCTCAACGTCTAAAAGATCAACCTTCCTTTTGCAGAGAGCTTTGCCGCAGTTGTGTTTTGGGTTTTGCACTAATCCAGTTACAGCCCCGGGGTTTTTTTGATTAGTAACATTAAGCTGAAGTTACTGCAAAAATCAGGTAACAGCAGAACCCGATCAACCACAGCCATCTCTGCTTCCTTAGATTATTTCTGAAGTAGACTTCTTACAATATCATACTTTCAACATTTTCAAAACACAGAAAAGCCAGTTGATTTTTCTTACCTTTCCACAGGGTGATTGCTAGTAACTGGTGTAGTTTTGGATGTCCGAGTTTTCCTGATCCTCCGCTAGACCATTTTAGTGCTCTGGATACGAAAGCCACTCTTTCGGGAGAATTCGGATCCATTAAACTAAACAATTTAGCCAAGTTTTCTAGAAGCAATAAGATTCACAGATATTTAGCATTAATAGCAATAGGATGAACCGCTGGTTCTAGCGCATCTTTAAGCTCCAACATTTAAGTGACAGTGTGTATCTAAGCTCCCTTAATGGCCTCCATAAGCCACCTTAAGGAAGAGTGACTTTGAACTTGAGCCACTTCTCACACAGCGAGTCAATCTTGCATTTATCAGCCAGTAATATCCCTATGACTCCCCCACAGCTAAAAGCTGTGCCTTGCCATCGGCTGGTGACAGCTTCCCCATCTCATCCTTTGGGACAGGACATCCCAGCGCACCAGGCAGTTCCAAGGAGGAGGAAAGCCTGCAGGTTATGGGACTGCTTGCCATTCACAGGCTGTAGTTCAGAAAAGCACCACCAGAAGTCATAGATGGGACACAAAATGTCAGAGCTGATCCAAGTAAACAAAGAACAGCCTCAGTCTGTCTGTCTCCATCCACAGGTGGTTAACAGGAGCAGTCCATCCATGCTGCAGCAGTGGTCCGGCCAGACAGCTCTCAAGGTGTCCCTGAATTGCCTGCTTACCAAATCTCAGTCAAACACGAAAAATTTCCTTGTGAACAGCTGAATCACAAATAATGTGACACCACCACATTGCTGGGGTGTGAAACCACCACCCACCAAAGTGCTGGGACACCAATGACCGTGCAGACAATGCATACTGCTGCATCCAGGAACGGACAACGTCACAAGACAGCGATGCTTGTTCTAAGCATGCCAACAAAGCTATCGGGAACCCATTACTCTCTATTTCCCCCAGTCCGTTTCTACGACGAAGGTAACTCTTACCCATGTGGGAGGGCATACAGAAAGGATTTCAGGTTTCAAGACTGTTAACAAGTCACCATGAACAGGACTGTTGTTGTTCAAACAACACCTGAACACCATCAAACCGAGCACAGAGGTCACCTCACCTAAAAGGTCATCTGCTACTTTTGCATCCGATTTCTCCAAAGACTCCAAAACCAGCATGGACAGATCCGCAGCACTGTTTTGCTACAGTGATGAACCGGTTGTGATGAACATATCAGCACATAAAAGAAAACATCAACCAGAATTTTGTCAGAGGCAGATTTAATACTTCTATCAACATCAACAGCACAGTATCAAGTCTCAGCCTTCCCTTATAAAAAAATTATAGTAATTTGATGGCATCAGAAGAGAAGCCTCAAGGAAAGCAAAACAAATGTGGTTGTGATTATTGTTTGGATGCTCACAAACACTTCTGCTTCATGTTCCAGTTTGGCATAATCCTTCTTTGTAGAGAAAGGCTCAACAAAGAGATAAAACAAAAGACTACAAAGCAATTACCCTAAATGTTTACCATGGAGAATTCACCATTCACCCCTCAAAATCTTGGAATAACACCCCCACCCAAACCACACACACGAAACAAGCGACTTACCTGGTTATGGCTGAAGAACAGCAAAGCCCCTGAATACATTAGTTCTCTTGCTTCTGCGTGTTTTCCTTGTGACATATACCTGAAAACAACACCAAAGCCTTGGTGAAAAAAAAAAAATCACTACATAAGTTGTATACACTTAAAGTTACTTACATTTAAAGATCACTAAAATTTAAAATAAAGGCAATACGGGATGTATTTTTAAATCAGGTTAGTTTCAATAATGACGTAACTTTCACTGCAAACTACAATTTGTTTTCTGCTCCAGACTTGATGGAATACAACCACAGAGTATAAGAATGAAAACCGAGAGCTTCGAACCTGATTTGGGCTGAAACAAAGAAAAGTAAATGATCCCATGAGTTCACCTGAGAAAAAGATGCCAATGCACTGAACGACACAGCTCAGACCATCACAGCATAGCCTTGACCAAAGCCATCCCAGTGACAGTTTTTGGAACACACCCTGGACAGCATGCTCACCCGGCGCCGCCCCAGTGACTCCAGCCCTCTCCTCACCAACGGCTGCTTTCCACTGGTTTAAGTCTCTCTCTGACCACTACTGCTCTCTGCCAGGGGACGTCAGCCACATCCTAGTCCTCTGCTGAACCACAATAACTTGTCTCTGATGGGCTCTAGTAAGACAAGAACTGCCAGCAAGATTTACCGTGCAAGACTTTACAGAGTCAACATTTCATAAAAGAAACGAGTCTGGGCTCTCAAATATAATGCTTCAAGACACACGACGCAGCTTCCACCTGCCTCACTTAAGAGTTATCCAAGAAATGAAGAATAAAATAATTTGTTCCAAATGGTTCCCTCAAGAGCGGGTGCCTCTCACCGCGGTGCTGTGAGCGCGGCCTCCTGCACATCGCCACTATCACTAAGAGCCTTGGATAGTCACATCTCTACAACATAAATGCAGCGTTTCCTACAAAAGCAGTTGAGGTGGGGCAGCAGACAGAGCTTCCAACTTCCATTTCTCTTAACTCCGAAAGCCCGAGTAGTTAATAACAACAGCTCTTATCAAAAAGATAAGACTCCAGTTCTCCCCCATCACTTTAGTATCGGCGATATTTAGTATCGGCGATATTTTTGTCCTCTACACCACCTGGCCGTGCCGTCCCCCTTTTCCCCCTCTCTGCTCCCGCAGGGGCCGGGCCCCCCGAAGAGCAGACCCGATGCACGAGCGTCCCCATGGATAACAGTGAGGGGTTGGTGGCCCCGGGAGCGAAGCAGTCGGGGAGCGGTGGCACAGTGTGGGCACAGAGGGGTCACACTAACCCCAGGGACAACGCTGGGTCCCAAAAGCTCTTGTACTGCGGGTAGGACTCCTGTCACATGCGGCAGCCCCAGGGAGAGGTCCCGCTGGTACAATCCGATCAGACAACAAACAAGGGAGCAGACAGTCCTCCCACCCTGCTCATCGCCTTCCAGAAACCCCAAGGTCTTTCATCCAAGCCAGCAGAACTCTAAAACGGATGGCATGAGGGTGGGTTTTTGGAAGAAGCAGCCTCAGCAATTGAGTCTTGCAGTCACCACAGTAAATGCCCCGCGCGTTAGTCAAACGGACTAGCAGCCCCAACATTTTTATAGTTGGCCCCATGTGCAGGTTTGCTCCTCAGGCATTTGACTCCGAATCTCAGTGTGGATCCACTTCCACAAATTCTGCTTCCAGTAGATTCCCAATGCCACTCAGGAGCTCCTAATCTGGGAATTATTACAGTAGATACTAAAAGATGCTGAAAACAGCTTTACAATAGGAAATACACTTAAAAGAGATGAGGTGGTTTTTTTTAAAAAAAGTTTTTTTAATAAAAATAAATATTCCTGACATTGACCTAAATGACATTTAGAACAAGAGAAATCCTGGAACGGATTACTCATGCCAGAAAAAGTACCTACAAGCATCAGGAAAACAGATGCCAACGTAACTACAACAGGGATGTTAAACTTGGAAGTTTGACTCTGTCACCAAATCGCAAACAGAGCAGAGCTCACCAGAGCCAGCCCCTGTGGCACCACCCCGGCACCCCTGCCCGGAGGAGCCAGGACTCGCTGCTCGGGGTCAGGCAGGAGCAGCAGTTTCCCACCTGCTCCCTGGATCACAGGGAGGGATAAGAAGCCTGCAGGAGGTAGGCTTATGGTAATCTTTCCTCCTCCGCTGCTTCCCCTCCTCCACCCTCAAACGTCTCAGTTTATGACTTCTGAAACTCCGAGTCAGGATTTCAACTTTAACACACAACTCATGACAGAACAGACTAATGTTTTACAGGCTGCTGTTGTTTACAACAAGTAAGCACTGGCTATCCCAACCACAATTCCTCAGCTGAGATCACTTCACTCCGTGTTAATGTGCCTCTGGAAAACTGCTGACATGTAACATACATGTTACAGAGGACAGACAAGACTATCTGGAACTCTTTTCTGGCCTCAGTGACTTTCCAAACAAATGTCACAGTCTCATTACATCTTTTTGCCTAGAAGGAAACACGCTTCCTAGCTATGCAAATGTCACCTTTTCATTTAATTGAGAACCTCCTTTCTCTTGCATTTAAAATGGAAAAGGCAGGATCTTTGATTTCAAATTAATTCAGGAAGGCTTAAGCAAAGTATGTGAGTTAATACATTCAGAAGACTGGATGAGAAGTAACCTGCTGAGCCAAGCCATCTCCCGCCACTGCAGCCATCACATCGCATAATCCTTACTGAAAAATAGGCCATGCTTTGTCTTAAATTTAGATTTATTCTCAAATACAATTTAAGTCTTGAGGCCTAGATGGTGCCCTTGCTGAGCCCATCAGAAGGCTACAGCTGAACATAACGGCTTTAACTTAATGGTGCTTGGTACACAGGGTAGGGCAGGCTACCTCATGCACACCGGCAGCAGAAGTCGGGTTATGCACCAAGGACCCTCTTCCCCACAGGCCTGGCTGCTATTTTTCTGTGGATGCCCATGGACCCACTCCCATTCCACCTCCGAGGAGCTCCGGGGACACACGCGTGAGGTACCCAGACTCAGAAGGCAGTTTTCCCACCTGCCCTCCCCCAGTTGAACCTCAAGTCAACAAAGCTGGGACCATCTGAAGCCCTGGAAGAAATACCTTATTCTGTGCCCCTGCAAGCAAGGCTCTGCACAGAATCACAGAACGGTCTGGGTTGAAAGGGACCTTTAAGATCATCAAGCCCGACCATTAACCTAATGCTGCCAAAACCACCGCTAAACCTCGTTCACCACGTCTGCCTGGCTTTTAAATACCTCCAGGGACGGTAGATTTTAAATTTTGATGAGAGAAAGGGTGACCACCGTGGTAGATGTGAAAAATAAAATTTAAAAAAAAAAATCTGAAAAATTTTGCAATAAAAATAAGGCTTCTTATGACATAAAAGGCAGTAGTGGTATTTCTGAATAAATGTCCAGGCCTGCTCTACTTAGTCATGGCCACGCACACAAATATTATAACAACTAGAATCTTTTCTAATAAAACTCCTCCGTGCAGGCGACTCCTGCCCTTCCCAGAGCTGCCCCTTCCCCGGGGCGGTCCCGCAGGGTGACCACCTTGCGGCAGGGTGACCACCTTCCCCGCCCGAGCACCGCCTCAAGACCTTCAAACCCCGAGAGGGTTTTTAACGCTCCCCGGGGGCCAGGCCGCCGCCCGACACCAGCCGAGGCCGTCAGGGAGGCCCGGGGAGCTCCTGGAAGGCCCCGGCGCCGGGGGAGGCGGTGGGCCCAGCCCCGAGCCCCAGGGGACGGTCG
>VXBO01011963.1:69535-99161 GCA_013400135.1 Rhinoptilus africanus
GGCTTCCGCCCGCCGCGACGGCGGCCAGCGAGGGTCAGGCGGGGCGGTGTCACGTGATGGGGGAGGGACTCGCCCGCCGCCCCTCAGGAGAGGGTGGGAACAGGGGTAAAAGCCAGGGGAGGCCGGCTGTGCCTCACAAGGGTGAGGAAATAGGGTTAAAAAGCCCCCAAACAACAAAAAGCCAACCCAGGACCTCTTGAAACTGCGTCCCAAGTAGCTGAAAAGCATCGAGCAATTACCAATTTGTGGGGGTTTTACCTTCAAGAAGGAGGCACGAGCCATGGCAGAGAGGGAAGGCAGCCCAAGGTACCCAACAGGGACAACTGCCCCCCGGCTCCCCCAGGAAAGGGGCAAAGGCCGCGGAGAAAGCTGTCCTGTCCCCCCCCGCGGCATCCAGGTTAACGTTATTTACGCAGGTGGTCAAAAAAATACAGAAACAAAGCTTTTATTTCTTGTTTCAAATATTACATGCACTTCCAAAAATTAAAACTCTTTATTTAAACATCTCAATAGCATCTCGTCAGTTTGGAGGCAGCAAAGAGTAACAGACATTTTGAAAAGCATTTACAAAAATACATTGCACAAAGTCCTATCTTGCTTTTTTAAAAATAAGTTAGTGTTATTCAAAATATTCCCACCCCAGCTACCTAATTTCAATATACACAGGATAACTCTAATTTTAAATATGTAACCTATAGTATGAAAACACCTGTACACGTGTGATCTAGCTCCTCTGCCTAGGCCATAGGTTCTGGCTCTAGACCAAGTGAAAAGTTCTTCAGAGGGAGACTGTGTTTGTTTTAAACATTCGAGGACTGTTGTGCAACATACGTGACTATCCAGAAACCAGTCAGCAGTCCCATGTGTTAACAGTTCATGTGTTATAAAATGCATTATAACAGCAAGATAAAAAGTCTGCGTACAAGTACATTCCAGGAATCTTTTTCCAAAAAGGATGGTCAAAGCAGCAATCCCTGGGGGGTTTTCCCCGTCAACAGGCGGTTTTCCTCTACTCCAAGGTGGACACGTTGCTTTGGGGAGCAGCCCGGCGCTCCGATGGCCTAACACCGACCCAGGATGGTCCCAAGAAGGGCCGTATGGGGCACAGGTCCCCTCATCAACACGCAGCAGAGAGGTTTGCAGCATGCGGACTGCGGTGTTCTCCCAGTACAGCATTTACTGAGGGTCACAACAAACCAGCCTAAGGAATTCTTGTCCCCACCAGATCACTTTTAACAAATTAAGATTAGCATAGAGCAATTAAACAGTGTTTACTAAGCAATTTAGCAGGCTTATCAGCTCCGATCCAGTTAGTACATCAAGGTTGATTTGGAATTATTAACACTGAAGAAAAACAAGCTGGCCAAGTTGCTATGGTAAAAACCCTTAAAATAACTTTTAAGTTATCCCTGACTTTTAGAGCAACTCATGGCCACAAGTTACAGTAAAGCATTCGCAGTCGCTGGTGTTTAAATTAGTTTTGGTTGTGTTAACTTTCCCTGACAGTAATATTTATTATAGTCAACAGGTATCAAAGAAGCCCTTTGGGATCCACCAAAAAGGTCAAAACCAAGGGTCAACTGAAGGACACCTTCAGCCACAGTCAGTGTTTAAAATGTACCACAGTTGTTGGCTTACGGTGCCTGGCTAACAGACATATGCAGATAACTCCTGGATTTAAAAAAAAAAAAACAGATTCCTAGTTGCAGAAAGTGTGGTTTATTCTTTAAAAAAAAAAAAACAACCCCTATACATTCATTTGTAATAAAATAGGTGTCACCTGTTTGCCAACTGGGCTTTATGAACCAGAGCAGCTTGCATGCATTATTTCTCTCAGCATGGACACCAAAATAAAGCTACTGGCAGTTACAAGCTGAGCATTAGAGCAAATGGAAGTTATTTTTCATACAGTTCTGCTGACGGTCTTCTCCCTTTATCAGAGGATCAATAGTTCTGCAGTATGTATCTTGCATCCTCGTCCTTTAAAAGATTCCAGTGTTCTAGGCTTTCCGGTATATACAAATTCAGAACAAAATGTACAACAAAAAAACCAACCCAAGCTGTAGTGTCGGAGATTATTCGGCAGGTTCCCCATGCACTCTGAACCGATAAAGGCATGTATACACCGCATGGCCCCAGTTGGAAAGAATTCTCAGTTCCACTATTTGGAATGCATTTTCACTTTTCTCCTGCGGAAGGCAAAAAACAAACACACAAACCAGAGTTAGGTTTCTGGTACGAAGAGGTGAAACTGAAGTTGCCTTCTTAAGGTTGTTGCAGCTACCACTGTCACTAATAACCAGGGCATGCCTTGGGGACTCTGCTGCTTTGAGCAGAACCTCCCTTGCTTTACAGCTCCTTACCCACGAAGGGAGGCAGAAGCAGCATGAAGCAGACTCTTCACACCGTTTGCGTGCTGATGGCACAAACCTTTCCTTCCCCCTACTTAGACCACAGGTTCTGAGGCAGATAGGCAGATACTTTCTACCAAGCCCAGAGAAGGAGGCCTTTTTCCTCCAGTGCTCATTGTGTTCTACCATAGAAAATACGAGTGTCTTTCTCCCGCCACTTTAAATCTTGCCATCCAGACTTACCGTGACTGGAAACATCTGCAGTGGTTCTCCATCTTGATCATAGACATACTGTCCCAGAAGCTTGCCTTCTTCTTGATATTCATCATCTAGACCCTGTAACAACAGGATAAAGATTTTTGCTTACGTCAAATTTGAAGTCAAACCCAAACCAGCAGCACGCCTGCATAACTGGGTGTCAGACCACACTCAGAGGTCCATCAAACCAGGATCAGAATGTTTCCCGTGGAACTTAATGCTCGTTCAGGCACAGCCCTGTATGTGAGTTTCCTGCACTGCAAACAGTTGTGCTACGTTTATGTTTTCATGGTCAAACCCCTCAATTCCCACGGCAAACCCAGTGTCAGTGTACAATATAAACTGCTCAGGACAAACAAGAAAACATCAAGGTTATAAACAAGACAGAAGTCAAGATTCAGACGCTTGCAGATGGCTGCTTACGCATTTAGAAGAACTAAACAAAGACTTCTCAGATATCACAACAATAGGCTGATGTAGCCTCTGCAACCATGCCTACGCAATTCTGGTGCTAGTTTAAAATCGTTTTTAAAAAAGATTTAAGGCACATCATAGACAAGGTGAAGAGCCATAATGTATGTATGAAGCAAGAGAAAAGAAACGACTCCCCCAAAATTACTTGCAACACTTATTCCCAATCTAAAAGCTCAGTAAGAAATATAAGCAATTTTAAGAGCAGTGACTGAAACAGTTTCTCGTCTTACCTGTCCTCCCTTAAGTCATTGTTTTCCAAGATACGTAGCCCAAATATTCTTTATGTATACTTATGCAACTTTAATTCAGAGACAGACTTACATATACTGCAAAGTTCCTCGGAGCACTGGTGATATTTCCTCCTGGTGAAAGCGCTTTTGGGACATGTTCCACTGTAAAGGCAGTTGGATAGATCTTCATTGACAGTCTAACTACAAGATACCCCTGCGATCCTTTGAAAGCCCAGCAGTTCCCTGGGTACATGTCCGGCTAGACAGGAGGAAGGGGGAAAGAACAGAATGAGACACACCACCAACAAAAACCAGCCACAAGCATTTAGTAATGATTTTTTTGTAATAAAAACTCGTAATGAATTCAGAATTATTAGGGACAGTCTTAGATAGTTGCTGGCTGGAGTTAAATCACTCGCTCACTCCCCCTGCAGGGTAGGGAGAAGAGGGAGAAAAAAATCAAAACCCTTGTGGGTTGAGATAAAACACGGTTTATTAAGTAAAGAAGGACATTAGTAAGTGGCAGAATATAACCTATTTGGTAGACCTCTTCAGAAAGACGGCATATCCACCTGGACTGCCAGCAGTGTTTTGAAGACCCACCTCGAGGTTACTTCTCAACAGGAACCTCTCTGCAGAACTCCAGTGCCCCATCCAAGTACGGGTCTAGAGCAGGACTCCAGCAGTGCCCGGGAACTACCAGAAGAATCCCACTCTTGGGAGCATAGATCAAAGTACCCATGCCTACCCCGCCCCCCAGGATATTACAGGCTGAAACATCCAGCATCCAAACAACAATCCAAACCACTCAACATAAAATAACATTGCTGAATTTCTTTACTCTGCCTTTAATTACCTGTATGACCACTCTGGGAGACTGAGAGAAGTACCACAGGGGAACTCCAAAGAGGCTAAGTAATGCTGTTTTGGTCTCATGGGTTTCAGAACAGCGAGTACTCAGAATGCTGCCACCTCAAGAAAGATACATCAGGTTAGCAGAAATAATTAAGACTTTTAAGGCAGACATTTGTACAAAGCTTAAATGTACCAGCCATTTTCCTCAGAAAAGACTACTACAGGTACTGTTAAAGTGTAATAATTTTCAATGCTTCTGTCAAGTATGATGTTATGTTAAGAATATGTTAGAGGTTTTCCATTTAGGAGGGATGAAAATTTTTTCCCTAGCGAGTTCAATGGTGTGTACACAAACACACCCCCCACCCCCCACCCCCACCTGTGGGTCTCTATTACCCAGAGGAACTATTCTGCTCCTGTCTGTGCATACCTGGGCAGATACATAACCCTGTAAACAACACGCACAGATTGCAGTAGTCTGACCAAACAACACACAAGGATGCTCTACTAACCTTCAGTCCTCATTTTAAGATTTTTAGTAAATACTATAAACAACAAATAGTTGAAATGGCGTTTCCTCTACTATTTACCTCCAGATTCCAAGGCGAAATCCACCAAACCAATCTTGTCTTGAGAGTAGAGTTTCAGTGCATTGTTTACAATAATTTGTACTTGCTGCAGATGTACACACAGAAGAGAAGAACAGAAAGATTTTAATAACATCAAGTGATAAAATAACTGATATATATGCATTGGAGAAGTTGCAAGCCATCTACAAAGGACTCTGCCCTCTCATCACAAGTCTTTGTAAGAGACTGTCACGACAAAGGCCAATTTAACGCATGGTTGTCTGTCTGCAAATTCGTACTGCATCTTGACTGGTGTTCTCTTCAGAAGTTGCATGTTTTCCCCCTCCTTCCCAAAACCCTGAGCTGTGTCTCTTTGGCATACCTGTTGACTGGGAATTCTTCAGTTTTCAAGAAAGCATACTTTGAAAACACACAAGTGTTCACAAAAGGCAACAAGCAATGCTGTAAGAATACACCTGATAAAGCATTTTCTGTAGCTGTCCTCATTTCAATGAATATTCCTGACATCTCCCAAAATCATTAACATTTATACCTGCAGTCATGCTCCACAAAATGTCTATAAAAGGACTCTAATTTACAGTTTAAATTAAACTTTTGAAAACTTAACTCACTCACCGCTTCTGTGATTCCAGAAATCCCTGCATTAGTCACAGCATTTGTTACTACTTCAGATGTTATTTTTTGGTTTGTAACAGACATATGGAGAGTAATATTCTTGAGGATCTGCAACTCTAGATCCCTCAACAGAGTCTGCAGATCACTTTTGCTCACAAAATTGGATGTAAGCCACTGGAGAAGGGAGTCAGGAAAGTCTTCTTGTTCATCTCCAAAAAGCATCAGCTTGACAGATTCTTTGACCTGGGCACCTACCTAGTAGAAGCCATTAACAATTATCATAAAAATTACGGGTCTTTATAAACCATTAAGTAATACTATACATAATAGGCACATTTGAAATCAATACATACATCCAGCACTATGCAGAAGTCTAGTTTTCACATGGCTTTTAACTACCTTGACTTACACTGGAACACCAGACCAGTCAAGTGCACAGAAGAACACAGAGGACGTGTGTCATCTGGTTGGTGACCAAGACACACCCCAAAGCCCTGGCAAACTGTGCCGTTCACATTAGTGGTGTGACGAACACTTCAGAATAAAGAAAAACAAACCACAACAATGAACCAGTTGACTGCAGCAGCTCAAAGGTGGCACTGTGGCAGCTCTGAGGAGAGCAATGTACTTGTTAGGCCCAGTTAAGCAAGTCGCTTATCACTCACGGTATGCTTTGATTCCTTACACAATAGCTAAATCATATTTGACTATTATCACAGGATGGAATTTTAGTCAAGTTGATAATCCTGTATCAAAACTTACTGTTGTATTTTGTTGGCTACAATCCAGTCAGATCTTATAAAAGGCTTCAAAAGAATTTAAGCATGATTTTTTAAAACAACTCTCAGATAACAAACCTAACTTGCTTTTATATAAGTTTCTTTTCCAGATTTCCATGGGTTAGCAAAATATATGGGTAAGAACAGCCGAAGTACTGTAAACGAAACTGCTATTGCATCATACCTTAAATGCAAAAACCTCTGCCACTGTAGAAGCCAAGCCATAAACTCTTGCCTAGTAAAGCATTACACACTGATGGAAGAATTCACAGCACTACTGCACAAACACTACCATTCTTCAAGGTGAATGCTCCCCCCCATTACTCATTGTACTGCATTTCAAGAAAGTTAGTGAACCAAAAATCGAGTAGTACCAAGTTTTACTGGAGCAGTTACAGAAGCTACAGGACCTACTTTTTCATGAATGACATCCATCTTCTCACAACTCGTCTTCACACTTTCCCCAGATAAGAGTTCTGATTTCATCTGTGACAACTCTAGCTCTAGCTGTTTAACTTTGGACAAAAGTTGACGATGTTCATCATCATCTCTGACAAAAACAAGGAGTCAGTAATTAGGAAAAAGTAGTTTGGATTACTTCAAATTCCAAAGGTGTGAGAACATAGTTGTCTAATACAAAGCGCTTTCCCAGTTCAGTTATTCCCCGTGACAGACACTGTGAGCTTGCGGTTCCTTGAAATGTTACTTAAGGCATACTTAGGATTAATACATTCAAAGCCAAGTATTTTGAAGAAATCCAGCAGTGATGACTGCAGAACATCACCAGGGTGACAAGTTAGTAACTCATATACAGATTTTTAGGGAATTTAAGGTTTCTGGCAACCAGTCAAACTTTATTTGCATGAGTTTGCTGCTGGTTAGAGCAAGTTTCAGGTTACTTGACTTAAACCAGAATAACTTTAGAGGCAGGTGTCAAACTGAGCTTAAGCAGCAGGTTGCTTATGCCCAATATAGAACAGTGTTCACTGCATGCTGTGGAAAAAGGTGTCAGCCATCATTCTAAAGCCATTTTACATTTAGATTTAACTTAAATGACAATTCAGCAAATAAGTGTTTCTTTTCCTCTTTCTAATGGGGAAGCTTAATGAAGTGCCGCAGTTTTTATCTGGGTGTTACCCAGTACATGAGAGGAAAGCAGTACAGCTAACAAACCAAAAACAGAGACAAAGGTTAGAATTGATACAATTCAAGAATTTAACTATAAAGCCTATCAAAAGCAGTTACTGTTTACTTCACTAAGCAATTTGAGGAAAGATTCTAATGCATTTACAAGAGGATGAGAAGTCACTCATTCTCCTCCACCAAATAAACCGCTTTCTCTAGCAAAAAGATGTAGTTGTAGGATTGCTCACACACTGGGAGCAGGCCTTGTGCTGATGTTCAGCAGCAGAGTTAAAGTCTGCCATAAGACAGAAGAATCCGTGCTGACAACACAAACTCCTGAGGTCAGTTAACCGACACAAAGGACAAGACTGTTTTGTTTTAAAGAACACCATATGTATGTATGCTCATCAGTTAGTATCAGGAGTGAAAAAGCAAACTATATTTGGAAAGTGCTTATACCTCACTGTTTTTGCTTTGGCTATGTCAAGCTCCTTCTGGATGTCCTAAAAGACACAAAAGTTGAGTTTTAATGAATACAAAGAAATAGAAGCAAGAGAAAGGAGATAAAGAATATTACGTGAAAACGACAGATTTTAGCACTACCTATACAGGACTGTCCCCCCCGTATTTATGTTTGTGCCTCTATATAATAAGATTTTCCAAGCAGAACCTGCCTCACTGATCAAGTAAGTAATTTTTAATCTTTGAACTGAAGCCCCTTCCAAGAAGGAGAAGCAAGAACACAAACAAGTTAAGACTTCAAGAATTGCTACAGTAAAACAAACTGGGGTTTAGGGTAGCCAACAAAAACCAAAATCAGTCTATTTTATCAACGGGTTACAGTCAGGGCAAGTTAGCAAAGCTAGCTTTCTGTACCTTGGATTCAGCAGAGAGTTTTGCAAGAAGATCTTCTAGCGTCAGGATGCGTAACTCATGTTCTTGATGTAAAGCCAGGAAGTCAGTCTTAAAAAACAGAAAAAAAAAAGAGCGGTGTATTTTCTTTTGGAGTACAAATAGCATAACTCATTTTCTACAAAGCATAATTTTGATTTAATTCTGTGAGTGCTTAAGTGACTTATCCTGAAGTGTGAGAGTGTGAGAAATTATAGAATCTGTAATAAATATAAATGCCTGATTCAGCAGTAGTAGTGGTTATACTCAGGCGCGTTTACCACAAAACCCCTTCTTTGTCACTAGTCCTTCCTACAGTCTTCTTTCTCTGTATGAAAACAGGATTAATCCAGCTGCTTTTCAGCAATGTAAGATCCTCCTTTAGATCAGATATCTGGAATTAATTCTTTGTCAGCAATAACAATGGAGGAACAAATGCCAATGACTACTCCCTGGCTTTTATTACCTATCAGTTAATTCTGTAACAAAAAAAGAATCCTGAAGTCAAATCGCTAATAATCTGCATTATACAACCAGAATGTTTTGATTAGTATCAGAAAGCATCAATAACTGTCTTACCTTTTCCTCCAGTTTCGTATCTTTAAGATGTTGATCCATCACATTTTGTATTAGCTTCAATGTTTCACTTTTGTCGCTCATCTGGGCAACCTGATCTTGAAGATTACGGAGTAGAAGCATCACTTTGCTATATTCTTCATCGTGATGATGGCATCTGTCAGACACGAAGGCCATTTGCTTTTCCAGCTCACTTACACGACCAAAATCAAAGATGCTTATGGTATCCTAAGGTATAAAGATATTTTTTTTAATATATAAAAATCAAGACATTTATTTACATTACTCATATATCAAGTAGTTATTGCAAAATACTGAAGACGTGGGAGTTAATAAGTCTTCAAAGATATGAAAGTTCTTCCCTGGACTGTTCTCCCTTACCTTCGGAGGTTGCACAGAGTGAAAGGAATCAGCCTGTGGTTCAGGAACCCGAACAGACTCATCTGTTCTGTGTATTCTATCAATTCTTGTCCAGTTCAATGAAGGTAATAATGAAACAAAGCCACCAAACCCCCAGAACCATACACCTACATCAGAAAAAAAGCAAAAAGGGTGTTCAAGAGAATTCTCCCTTAAGACTGCTTATATCTACAAAACGCCTTCTTTCTTAAGGACACAAGCTACCTTCAGTTTGCAAGGCAGATGTCACACAGTGGACACAACTGCAGTCCAAATAACAATTTTAAAGCTGTCTCCCACTTATTTTTAAGTCAGGCACTCAAGAATATTAGGGAACATCCACCAGTACCACCACACAGCTGTAAGGCAGGCAACCTGCGCTTATACATCATGGTATATCCTTGCTCTCATACCACTGCTTCCTGGGACCAAGGTCTCATTTACTAATTAGACAGGCCTTGCTCGCTGAAGGCAGATGTAAATACTGCTTTTTATCTCAATGGAAAATATCTTGTTTTTTAGGACATGCAAAGACATGAAACTGCTTTTCAGAAACAGCCCAGCACTTTCAGTAAATATTTTAAACTGACCTTGTTTATTTCAAATTAGACAGCTGGCCTGGATTATTGTCAACTAACCAGTCTAAATACCAGTATTTTAAGCAACTAAACGTGCCTAAAACGGCCTAGAGCAGAAGAAAGATTTAGGATGAACTGGTAAAAGAACTTATGTATGCTTTTATGAAGACTGACAACAATTAAAGCTATCAGTACGCAGCCTGCTCTTTATGAGCTCATTGCTATTCCTGTGAAGGGAGGTAAAGAAAAAGGAAAAAAAAGGACCTCAGTGCATTTATTTACTCAGCCACTCTCTCTGCCAAAATAGCCCTATGAAATCAAGGGTAATCCCTTCCTGGTAAGGGGAAAGCTCACTGACTTCTCAGTACTTTGAAAGTTTGAATTATTGCCTTGTTCACAAACAAACTCGCTCTTTTTTGTTTGCGCATCTTCATAAAGTAGAAGTTCAACTAAAAATGATATTTTGGAACAGCTGTAGTAAGCATACACCCATTTGTATTATAACTAAGTGATGCACATACCTAGTAGAAACAGGAGTGGGATAAGAAACAGTAACAGCTTGAAGATCTTTGGAAGGCATCTAGAGAAAGAGAGAGGAAAGTTTACAAGAAACAATACATTAACCGGATTTTTATTGGTTTTTATGATAATTGGGTAAATCATTTGCTTACAAAATGATTTTTTCAAAGGATACACACCTTCTAAGAAGAAACACCTTAAGCAAAGACATCAGAGTAACAAGTTGATACCACCCAGTTCTAAGCAACCTGAACAAGCCAGAAGCTGCCCTCCCTAGAAGACAAAAAGTGGTAGTGTGAAATGTAATTACTGCAGCACATGTTCAAAGAAACCAAGCAGAGGGACATGCAACTGTGGCCAAGAATACTTTGCGCAGCAAAGAAATTAATGAGTACAGGCAACACATGCAGCTTATTAACATCTAGATATCACAACTCTAACAGCATTATAACATCAGCTGCTCAACAAAAACAACAGTCATGCAAAAAGAGGAAATGCTTATTTGTTATAACAATGCAATCTTGTCAGAAATTCAGTATTAATGCTTGAATCCAAGTTAGCAACCACTGCAGACCTCAGTATGTTTCAAGAAATGCACAGGTTAGCAGCATCACTTTTTGCTAAGAGGAATACCATGACAGGAAGCAACTACTAATCCCAAGACACCCCATTATTCTTGACACCCCGTATTCTGCGCTATTCACACACTCACTCCCTCATGAAATAGCCTGGTTAGTCTCCCATTATGCCTGTGAACAGAAACATACACTCTCACAAAGCGTATTTTGGTCAATAAAGAGCATAAAGTAGCACATGCATTTCAAGATACAAAAGCTACAGCATAAGCATAGTTGAATTAGTGTAAGCCACACACTGCCGATTCCTAGTTTGTCAGAAGGACCAGGCAACACGCACGCACACGGATTAGGATAGTAACCTGGAGAAAGAACGGCCAGCCAAAGTAGAGACACCACCTTCTGAGACACCAGCCATCCCGTTGCTCCCACTTTTCGCAACACGTGAAGCATAAAATAACCTAGATTATAACAAATTAACTCTATGTGGTAACATACATAGATAAGCTTCAGGTTCTTTCACACTACAAGCAGCGAACCAGACTCAATTCTCTGCCCATTATATGTCCTGCATAATTTTAAACCATACCTCTCAATAATCTACAAACTTGGTTCTTTAGTATTTAAAAATCAAAGCAAACCACTAAGAAATATGAAGGCAAGTAAAACCAAAACAATTTAGAAAGAGAATTCTCCCATATAAAGATAAACAAAGATCAACAGCATCCGTGCAGTTAGATTATCACTTTTCCAGAATCAACAAAAAGTTTACATTTTGTAGCATGTTCATCTAACAATGCCATGCTAAGTATAAGAAAATAGCAAAAACAGTACTACCATAAAAACAAGTTTGAAGAACATCACTACTTTAAAAGCATCTTATTTCTTACAAATTATACATTGAGTTTGTTATCCAGGTTCACATGTAGAAGAGGGAACAATGAAAAATCTTAAATCCTAGTGAAAAAATTATATAATGATGTCTAAGAAATACTGATAAATAATAGAAAATATTCCCTTCTAGAAGTTACAAGCAGTAGATGTTCCCAAGGATCTTCAGTATGGCAGTTTTGAGTCTCAAAAAAACCCCAAAACAAAACAAAGCCAACAGCAGCAACAAAAAACAATGCACTAAACCAAAATGTTGTAACTTAAAAGCCCACTGAAGCCAACAATTACTATATCCAAGACTAGGACTGCTGGTTCTACAGAACAAACTACATAGTACACGTTTAGAAAATAATCCTACATTTTCAGATTAGCAGATATGTCTGGGTTAATCTAAGGGATTATAGATATACCAACCCAGTATTTTGCAAAGCATTTAGGTGACTTGAAGTGTCTCAAATCATTTTCCTTTGCTGAAAAAAGAGCACTCAACAGATTCTTGATGCCTCTGTCATTCAAGCTAGGGAACGCTCATCTCAGGAAGATTCTATCCCTATATAAGATTCCTGTAAAAATTGACTATCACTAGAACAAAAATAAAATGTTAAAACTCCTTTTTTCAAATAATCTGCATACCAATTCTTCACACCTTGCTTTCAGTTAAAGGCAGCTTTTCAACCTACCCAGAGTACAGACTTCCACAGAAGTGCAAAAAATTAGCAATCTGACTTATTCTTGCTAACGCAGAAGGCGTACGCTGTCCCTACACCTTGTTTTTAACTAATAGGTAAGCAGTCTGTCAAGCTTGTACAAAAGTCAGCATCAGAGCAAGAAGTTAAACTGGAAAGGTGTTAAGAAAATTAATTTTTAAACACTTTACACTTTTTTAATCTACTTTGATAGAGGAAGGTAAAAAAACAACACAAAGCAGTATGAATGATTAACACTGAGATTGCAATGCAAAATAAAAGCAAAAGAAAAAAGGTCCAAGTCAACCTGCATAAGAAAAGGTGTGCCAAATGGTCCTTGCTACCCTTTTAGCCCATGAGGATTGCATGTGGTCTGTGGTGTATATTTCAAGGTGTTTCTTCCCCTTACAGTCATCACCTGTTGGTTGTGGTAACAGTCGATTAATGGGACAAAGCCAGGATCAAATCAAGATTGCTACAAGATAACTTGAACAACTCTATTTTATGCTATCAGTAAGCAAACCAAAAACCACTAAGCAAACTTCAGTGGAATAAAACTTGCTTGGGAAAATACTGCAGTACACCAGGCAATCACCATTTCCGCCCCCCCTCCCCAAAATCTAGGTCACAAACCAAACGTTTACTTTGTAGCTTCCACAGAATCCTGAGGCATCTGATATTACTACTCTAGCAACAGCCTGGTGTACAGCCCAAGGCTCAAAGACACCGCCAATCATTATACTTACATATTGACTCCTCATTTACACCACGATGGCCGTCTTCTCTGTAAAACTCCTTTACATTCATGCTTCCACAGTAGTCTGAGTGAGCTGCAACACATTCAAAAAGCATACATGGTACGTAACTCAAGTTCAAAGCCTTTCATACACGCACATTTCAGCTATCATATACACAGATGTCAGCTAAACTGGCTTGGTTCACTAGTAAAGCCAGGTGTCCCACAGGAAACCTGAAAAGTGATCAAGGAAGAAGCCTACTCTGTCCAATCTTATTTCTTCCTCTTTAAATAAAGGAGGACCTTTTGGTTCAAAAACCTTTCTGCTTCTTTTCAGATAGCAAAGTTACTGTAAAAAAAAATCATAACTAATAACTCATCAAATCTTGAGTCCCTATTCCCATCATTCTGTCAAATGGGCCAACCATTACATCTTAGTGCTGATTTTACCAGATCTTAAAAGACTAGAGAAGAGAGCATTAGCAAGTTATTAGGCACGGATGCAGAAAGAACAGGAGAGAAAAGGTTTTATTCACAGACAAAAATCAGTTACCTTCTGCCTATGGCAATTTATCTTCACTTGTAGAGCATGTATTATAAGAGAAAGTACTAAAGAATTGAACATTTTCAAGGAAAACAAGGTGTGCTTCAGAGTAGTGCAGAGTGACAATGGCAGCTTTAGCTTTGCAAGACAGAGATCATCAAGCTTTAAGTGCACAGTGAGCTTAAGAGTAACAAGATAGCCCAAACCTAAAGACAGAAGTTAGGATTTGACACTATTACACCAAACAGTTTTTAAAAATCAACTTAAGTTTCTCAATTTAAACACTGCTTTCTACCACTTACTAGTAAAAATCAACACAATCTTAACTGTAACACAGATCTCGCATATGTGAATCCTGATACTTCCAAACAGAGGGAAAGCAAGAAAAGGGTAGTGCAACTGAGATAATTTAATAATAATAAAAAAAGGGAGAAAGACGGGAGCCAGCCAAAAGATTACAGAAAAAGGGACCACAGTAGTGCCAAAGATGAAGCCCATAAAGAAAAAACACCCCAACACACACGCCAGCTTTGTGTGGAGACCAGGGAAGACAACTGAAAAGGTACCTTTAAATTCATAACCCAGCTTCAGCAAAACCATTTGAAATAGTTGCACTAATAGTGATGCAAAAGATGCTGCTGTATGTTTGACCAATCGCAGAATCTTACTCGTGTAGAAATAGGTTCCTCCTATTGGAAAAAAGTGTGAATACAGATTATTCACCTACACAAAGACGTACTTCTGTTCTCTGGTGACCAGTCGCTTGTGGAAGAGTGAGGACAAAGCATGGAAAGCCACTGTTTAGCCCAGAGTATAACTTAAGCAAGTGCAGCTTCAAAAGCCTGGATGCACTATATATTACAGCAAAGCTTTTGTAAGAACTACACATCCTAGGGAAAATGCCTACAAGACAGAACATATGATTTCAGCATGAATATCTTTTCTTAGTAAGAATTAAGAACTCCAAGTAGTAATGAATTCCTTGCGTACAGAACTCAGGATTTCTTGATGATGTGTGCTGTTGATACTAATTTCGTGGGTCACAGCTCCAAAGAGACAAGCTATGTTCTTATTTTGGATTTGAAAAGGTGAGGACTTCCCACCTTCTGTGCCTTTACATTGTTCCATTTGCTACACTGGAGGAAGTTACTGCAGTGGTCTGCCTCAACTGCTAGAGACACGCACTTCTTCAAAGCCACGAGAACACAACTGCAGTCCCCCATACTGCTCCTTTCTTAGAGTGTGTGCCCCTTCTCCCATCCTCCTCAAGTTTAACCCAAACTACTGGATTAAAGTTCAAAGGAATGTACAAAGATGAGTTCCCTGTAAAATTCTCCTGTGTGAATACAAACTCGGGAGCACAGAAAACATTTTTCACAGTGTCACTGTTAGTTCATTATGCTAAGCCAACAGAATTCCTAGCCGTGCTACATGTTTACCAAAAAGAAATGCTTGCCTCAAAGCATTTGAAATCACATTATAGTCTGTCCAAACCTATTTCCTGATACTGAAAATATACTTCATTGAAGAGTAACACACCTACAGAATCCCGAAATTGGTTCCTTTCCAATTCAAGGCCACCTAAGAAACAACCTTTTCATGATAACTGAGGACTACCAACAATGAAGAAATTCGAAGTGCTACGCAAGAAGGCAGCCACAGTCAAGATGCTGAGGACAACCACCCTCAGAACAGAGATTGCCTTGGAGAGGCAGACCCTTATTTACAGGTGACTCATTTGTTTTTGAGCTTTAGGAATGTAGTCACTAGGAAATCTATTTGGAGCCAGTTTTTCAAGCAGTTGAAGTTCAGCTTCTAAAAACACTTTAATAAGCTGGAAGGTTAAATGAGGAGGAAAAAAAACCAGCAGGAAGTAGGAAGGTATCACCTCTCAGAGATTTCATGGGTAACAGAGGCGCTGCAAAGTAGCAATTTAGCTCCATCTTGAAAGTTCAAATCATGTAAGAAAAAAACCCCACCAGACTGTGTAGGAAAAGTCTGTCTGAGAACCCTGACCAAAAATATAGTAAACAGATGTAGATCCGACACCAGATTAGGAAACTCTTATGATCATTGCTGGTTGGAATAGCCTATTGTGTTCCAAATCAATTTCGAAACGCAGCTTAAGACACCACAGCATTCTCATTCTGAAATTTTTTCATTCCTACAGCAGCATTGAAAAAAAGTAGGTAGTTATATATCAAAAGCTGACAAGCACATGAAGTTTCAACTGATATAGAAAAAGGTATTTCATATAGGCTGATCTCTAAAATTTGGTTACTGGTAAGTTCAGCAGGGTAGTGAAAGTGCTTAAATAACACTATGTGGAAAATGCATCAACTAACTAATGCATCAATGCATACCATTCTGCTATCCAGATAAGACAAAAGAGAAAGTAACTTACTAGATGCATGTTTCTGGCTCCTGTCCCTGGAGTAAATTCTGGAAGTTGGCACATGAGAAGCCGAGTATGCTGTGAGAACCTCCTTCCGTTCCGAAAGCATGCTGCAGTCACTGCATGTGTAGCCATTGATCATTGTGGTCTGCGTTTCTGCTGCTGCTAGATCGCCATTTCCCTGTGTCAGTGTAGCATCACTACCTAGCAAACCAAGAGTTAAACACACGGAGCACTGGCATCAGTATTGCCAACACTAGTTACCATTAAACAGAATGTGGAAGGAAAAGAAGTGTAGTTACCTTTAGGGTCACCTTCATCATCAAGACCTTCAAAAGAAAAAAAAAAAATTTAGTCCCAAATACAAGGAAGTCCTGTAACCAACTACGGTATCTGACCTGAACTCAAAAGTTCCACTAATTTTAAAACTGCAAAAAAAAGGCACTTTATGATTAGTATTTTAATTCATAACATATTCTGCCATCCACCACATGAACAGATCCATATATTCAGACATTCATGTGGTAGGGTAACAGTAAGTGAAAAGAACTCTACCATGGAAGCAGCAGACAAAATGATATGAATGACAGCTACACCTTCTCTTAGCTCCCATGTGAGTTTAAAGCAGCTAATTACAAGCTTATGCTGTTTCTGTTGCTTGGTAACTACGTTGGTACTACTGTATTTTAAGATCCTGTGTTAAGAGCCAGGTAATCTAAAGTTTAGAATGTGTTCTACTAAGACTGAAACAATTCTTCGAATTAGGACTCTGGGGAGGTCACAAGCATACTGACTAGCAACAAACAGTCTGAACTGGAGATATAAGTAGTTGTTGTTCTCCTACACAACACTTTACGTAGACAATACTTTATGTAGACAACTCCCATATGTTCCGCTTCAATGAAAAAAGTAGGTTCCAGAAAGGCATACTTGTATATACTTGCAAAACCAAACCAATGACACACAAACACCCCCTCAGGAAATCTTTAAGTGCCACCAATTTGAAACTTTCAGATTAAGTTAAATTGAAAAGATAAAGGAAAAGCATTTTTTGCTTGCTTCTAGGTAGAAGTGTGTTTCAAAGTCAAATTACATGTTTATTGTTCTTTAAATACAGTATTCTATGCACATTTTGAAGAATGTAATGATAAAGAGATATTTACATCTATACAATCTGTGGTGTTGCATCACAAAACTGTACACATTTGCCTGGCACATTAACTCGACTGTGCAGTGTGTCCTAATGTTGCCTATGGCAGTAGACCAAGTTTGCAGACTGGACTGTGGATTTCCAGTAGGCATTTTAGCAAGCAGATATCTACAGCAAACGATTAAGTACATCCACACATTCGAGGGCAGGATGGAAAAATACATGTGGAAAAGAGGGAAAACATGGACATATGTTTATATGCACCAAACCATAAGCCGTTTTCACAGTCTGAAATGAGCAATAGCAATGATTACCTACCCCAGAAATGATCAACTTCTGTCTGCTCTCGAATCAAAGATTCGTCCAATATAGTGGATACCATTGATGCTTCACTGGCATGGCTATTGAAACTGCTTTGGCTAAAAACGGAAGAGCTGGATAGATTTTTCCTTGGCGTGTGTCTTACGCTGCCAGATTGTTTATTCATACTTTTGTGTTGCTTCATCGTCCTAAGAAACAAAGCAAAGACGAATAAGACATAGTACTAAAGATGCAAGTTTCTCTTCATCGCTCATTTTAAATGAAAAAAAGTCAAGGTATTTTAACACTGACATGACCAGAGAGCTCAAATCAGGCTTAAAAAAATCCTCACATTCAAGCACCCATACTTTTGCAAAGACTTCATTGCAAGCCACAGGATTAACATAATTTTCCAAGTATGGCAGCAAACATTAATAACTGAGACTAAACCAGTAGGTAACCTACGTTTGACTATCACGTTCAAACAGGAAGTCTCAAGACTCCAACCAATACATTAACTTGTATGATAAAAAAATGCTTACTTAGAAGATTGTACTCCGAAGGACATGTTTCCGGCATAAGAGCTGTCACGAAGACTATCATTTCGTGCATCATCTGATTTATTAAATCCTGCAGCAGCTAACCGTAAACTACGCCGTGACATTCTTGGCGAATCAAATACTGGATCTATTTTGTTTTCAGTCTCAAAATCCAAAGCAGATGAAGAATAACTTGAACTGCAGCAAAATAAGAACAGCAAAGTTACCGGAGTTTAAGAGAAAATTTCCCTAGTAAGAAATATGCCCTTCAAGTTAGTCTAAATTTCCACCAAAAGCAGTTTATCCTGTGTTACAGAGCAATTCCCAGAAGATGTGCCATGTAACGCAAATAACGTAGAAGTATGCAAGCGTTCAACGTTCTCTTAAGCAATTCATATTACAAGTTTAACAACTGAAAGCAAATCACAGAAACAACGACCATGGAAACCATATTTGAAGTTGAGCCAGAGCAAGCATTCATTCTACAGCCTCAGACACACAGCTCTTTTGGGACCATTTTGAGAAAGGAAGCTATTGATGACAATTTCTTCACCACGCCTAGCAGCAAATTAAAAGTCATGATACATTCTAAGCTGCAAAGTAAAGATTCATTTATAGTCAAAGTTTTGGTTTTTTATTTATTTTTTGTTTGCCAATTCCTTGTTTTGAGAACCAAAGATCCATATGCCACACTGCTCTGAAATTTCATCTACCAACAAGCAAGAACCTCTCCCCTTTAAGTTACTTAAAGACTTCCCTACTTCAGCTACATTAGTTTCACTAGTATTACTTTTTAAAAAGTGCTTTTAAAAGATGTCTTAATTTAATGCAAATCATTAGAAATATTTAACTCTGTACAAATGAAAAAACCATTTAGAGTCTTTCATCTGTTTTTCTCTGTTTTTTCCTACAGAGGCAAGTTTATGTGTAGACAAGCTTCACATCATCACCCCTGGAACCCTGCTCCACACTTTTACACTTGATTCTCTCAGAACCTCCACAAAAACTCACAATAAAGACAAGGCAGCAATATGAGGAAAATACAAATGGATTAAGCAGAGGAGTCAGTATGAAGTACATTTACTACAACGTAAGTTTAGCCTAAGGCAGAATACTCACAGCCAAAGGAAACTTTCAGTTGTGTAATTGAGCAGAGCTTGTTGTCACAGGGTATTGTGCAGGAGGAGGCCAGGTCCAAGCACCACCCAGCACTGTGACCCAAAGTATCTACACGCTAAGAGCTCTAGGCCAGCTTTCCTACAGAGCCTGTCCCCAACCTGGGCCACAGCGAAATGCAGAGCTGTAACAGCATTTACTTCAATATTCCTGTGTTTTTCATTTGTTTTCTTTTAAAAGAGCTGAGCAAGGTATTGTTCAGCTACTCCCCAAAATTGTAAACAAAACCAAGCAAGCACATTAGGTGTGAATGAGTAGATTCTACTGTGCAATCTGTATTTGAAATGGACGGTTTCCCTTTAAAAATAGATATAAACAGCTAATATAAAAGATATTTGTGCAAAAACAATTTAATGGAAATAGTTTTCTTACACAACCATTAAAGACACACAGAACATTACAAAATAATATTATGTATTATAAAAATCAGATTCATTTAGGTTGGAAAATACCTTTAATAAGATCATCAAGTCCAACCATTAATCTAGTGCTGCAAAATTACCACTAGGCCATCTCCCTCAGCACCATGTCTACCCATCTTTTAAATACATCCAGTGATGGTGACTCAATCACCTCCCTGGGCAGCCTGTTCCAATACTTGACCATCCTTTCAGTGAAGAAACTTTTCCTGATATCCAGTCAAAACCTTCCCTGGTGCAACTTGAGGCCATCTCCTCATGTCCTATCCTTGTTACCTGGGAGAAGAGACCAATCCCCACCTCCCTACAACCTCCTTTCAGGCAGCCGGGAGTGATCAGGTCTCCCCTCAGCCTCCATAATTAATTTGGCCTACAAGTTATTAACATCAGAAGGCCTAGTAGCTACACTTACAGCAGTGATTCAATTCTGACAAGGTGGGTGTGCTTTAGAAGTAGGTTTTTTGATTGCTCCACAATGCAAAGTAAAGCACATAAAATAGATGGGACTGTGTCAGAGCACACAAACTACATTTTTTCATCTGAAAAAAAACCCTAACCCAGACTGCACTTCAGGAGAGCAGCTAGTTGCTCCAGCAGCAAATCGGCAATCAGGCCTCAGGACCAGACCAGCAAAACAACTTTGATTGCCCAGGGGTGCACAGATTTGATGGCAGGTCTTCAGCACCGCCTGCTTGATCTCATCCGTCTGCCCTGCTAATGCAGTGAAGCCCTGTGCAAGGCTGGAGTCTAAGCACAGCTTAAGATAAACCCAGCATACATTACTATATACATTATGCTTATTAATCCTTGCTTACATTTGGGTGGAAGGAGAAGAGGAAACAAGACAGGAACCTCCTCATGTGAAAACAGACTTAGTATACATTTGATTACATTCAAAAGGATTAATTTTTACAGTTTTCAAAAATATTGTTTATGCAGCTCGCGCCCTGACAGATGTGAATTGAGAATACGGGCTAAATAAGGCTCTTCCTGTTGTTCATTCTGAAAGGGTCAGAGCCACAACCGTTTACTATCGAGTCCCTCCCTTAACAGTTGTTTCAGAACTCGGTTTTGCTATTTACACTTGCCACTAACACATTTGCTTTTCCTCATCTTCACCCAATGTTTCTCACAGATACTCAATTCACAAGAACACAAAGTACACAGGACAAACTGACAGCTGTGACCAGCCTCAATTTGTTTCTGTTTATGAACACTTGCTGTTATTTAGTATCTCAATGAGCATTTATATCAATTTGGGTTGGACACAGAGCTTGGAATTGGGCTCTACCATCTAGAAAAAAAAAGAAAAAATCATGACAGTTTCTCTCTTGCTCGTGCAGGATAACTCTCTTTATATTGAAAGTGAATTATCTGCCCTCCGTCAGCAGGACAGTACCTAGAAGCCTCCTAACTTCCCATCTCACTTTCCCACGCTTTGGAAAGCGGCCTTTTTTCTTCTACAGAAGACTACAGTAAACAACCCTGCCTTTCCTTTCACAGGACAGAAATGAACCTGTACAATGATGGTCCTCCTATCGAATATGTACGGCCAGCAAAAAACATCTTAAAGGTGGGATGCAATTGGCCTACCCTCCTAGATAACCTACACAGATACTGCAAACTCCAGTTCCTTCACCCAACAAACAGCTCCCATGGCTGCTGGCAGATGTGGCTAACAGGATCTGGTCTTACACTTCCAGCTTCTTAACCATTACTTTTACTCCTCCTTCACTGGAGCTTCTATAGAAGATGAAAGTCCTGAACTGTGGTGGGTTAATTTTAAAGTTTATTTATAAGTGTAACGAGAGGTCTGCCAGTCGGAGGACCTTAAGCATTATTTATTTTATTATAAGTATTCCTTGGAATGAAATGGGCAGTAGTGTTCTTGACTATGCAAGATAATAACAGAAAAATGCAATGTACCTACAGAACTATAGCCGAACAACTGTCTTTACCGTGGATGCAGATGTATAATCAGCATACAAATGTTCGTATGCTTTCTGACCAGGGCACTGCTTGTATTAACTGACCAAGGACACCACCTCAAGGTGTTCAGCTATTGCTTCCAATCAGTCCCAGAACACACATAAAAACCAAAGGATTTTATTCAACTATTTTGCAGAAAGCTACATCCTGATTTAATGCTCTGACACAGGACAAAAGCCCCAACCCAAATTCTTATTAATTTAAACCATGCTTGTGAAAAAAGAAAGCAGCGTTAAAGGTACCCAAATTGACAAAACCAACACAACTCAAAAGATGACAGTGACTAAAGGAAAGATCAGCCTGAAGAGGGGAGTGTAAATTACATGCTGACAAGTGAGTGAGATTCACAAGTTTGACTTACATTTTGAGGAGGATAAAGGTTATTTAGCTGTATCAGTTTAATGCTTTTTTGATTTGTACTGGAGAAGTAAAAGCACAAAGCAGAAGTGCTACAAACAGTTATGAACACACAGTAACCCCAGTGAGTATTAATACAAATTCTATTAATAGGTCATAGCCAACTCTATTAATAAACTTTGTGGTATCTAACTTCGCTGTACTTCTTTCTGCAGTGCTACACGCACAAGCCATTTTCTTTAAAGAAACTCACAAACAGATCGTGTAAAGATTGAATTATCAAAGTCAGAATGAGCCAGATCAGAATATAAGCAAAATACATTCAGGTGGAGGGCAGAGAAGGAAAGAACTTCAGCAGGCAGCGTATCAAGTAGTTTCCCCCCATTATTTTAATATTTGGGGCTTCACAGAATTTTTCAACAGGAAATTTTCAAGGAAGTGCTTGCTAATCCTTCCTTTCTACACAAGGAAGAACTACAGTGAATTAATTTCAACCTAGTTTAACTATATTTGCCTTCATTAAGTCAGTTATTAAACTTGAGCTTATCCAGCTCTATCCATTTCTGCATACCCATTCCCAATACAGTTTAACACAGCAAAATGGGAGGCCAAGAAGTTTCAGGACATATAACCCACCTTCTACAAAGGCCTCTTCACAAATTCTCAGTTTTGCAAAACAATCTTTGCTTACACAGGAAGTCAAACACTCCCATTGTCTTCTACGCAAAACCCTCCAAAATCGTAATGAACTATCCTCCAGACTTCAATTAGGATTTATCATTCTGCCTCTTCCTTTCCTGGCAGGTTGATCTTTGCTCCCTGTGGTATTCTTGTTTGCTTCAGTGAGACGCAACACTCTTATTCAACTAAATAGTGGGCGAAGAAAAGCTCAGCTCAAAAGAGTTTTAACCCCAGATTAGTTTAAGCAAGCTATTGCACTTTACTTTGCTAATACTCTTGGAAATATGCGTTAATAAAGAAAATGAAAATCTTAGTTTCTTAATACTAAGACCTATTTATTCCTTCTTGTCTACGAGAAGATTGTACAGTAGGACATATGGTATCATTTCAGACAAATATAACAACTAAGGAAAAGAAATCTAGGTGACAATTTCACAACTTGTTTTAAGAAATGTATGCTTAAAGACACATAAAAACCCCAACATTGTCTAAACAGCCTGAAGAGTCAAAGTCTGCTTTCATTGCTCACAGTAGGGAAGGTTATCCTCCGTAAAAGAGTTTAAACATTTCAGCCAATCTCTAAGGCACATTTGCAACGTGGAGCTATCTAAAAACCACATAATAATACAACAGGGAATCTGATGGCTAATATAAAGCACATAAATCATCTGTCATTGTCCAGCATGCCTTTTCTTGAAGTTAGTAAACCTACTTGTATTTAACCAACATTTTACCAATGTCTTTCTAAAAATTCCAGAAGACATGCAATTGAGTTGATGCAATGTAAAACACATCCCATGCTGCAACACTATTGCCATACGACTGTAGCAAAAAAAACCAAACAAAGAAACCACCACACAACAACAAACATGATCCCCAACAAAAACTGACACCACTACAGTTTTAGAGTACACAAAAGCATGAACATTAAGTTAGTGACCTCAATTCCAGTTTTGCCAACTTTTTTTTATTGGCAAGTAGCCAAATATTCTCCAACCTAAATACTAATTTTAAAATATATTACATATGTAACAATGATTTACAGGCACATAACAGAAAAGCAAACTTATACTGCATCCTAGTGAACAAAGTTCTTTTTTAAACTTAAAGTTCACTAAACTAATAACTCAGGCTTACCAATGTATTCTTGCTTCAAAATACATCTACTAACAACAGGAGAAGCTAGATAGATTAAATCAGCATCCACAATCTGCTCTATTAATATCAAAAAACCTCAAATGGCCATCGCAACATTTATTTTGAATACATAATACAAAAACTAGCAAACACTAGAGTTATTTTTAGAAAACAGAAGTGATTTAAGACAGTCTAATGATGGTCAATTTAATAAGAAGATACAAGAAAAAAGCTCATTAGAATACAGATTTTACATTCAAAACACAAGCAGTTTTGCTAAAAAAAGTAATCAAATGTGAATTCCAGCCAAGTTCCACACTAGTAGCAATGAGTGCGTATCAGTCAGTGTTTTAAAGTGAAAACGCTGCCAAGTCACAAAAGAAAACATATACAGAAGTTACAAGACATACCAGAAAACATCTAAGAATTCTGATGACGTACTTATAGAAACAGAACAGCAATTGTAGCTAGGTGGAGACTCGTTTATTCATAGCAACTAATAAACACTGAGTCATTATCTTAGTCATTGTCCTGTTAGTTCAACATGTATTCTTTCCTCCATTTAGGACACAGCAGTTATTTTCAAAACAGACTAGATAAAGCATGCTTCTTCAAAGAATTCAGCTACTTACCATGAAAGCTAAATAAACTCTCCAGAATCAACAACATTCAGAGAACATACAGTTTCTCTACAAGAAGAAAAGAGTTCTCACCTGAGTGCATATGTATAGCCAGTGTTCTCTGGCAGACAATGGGGAGGAGTGTACGTGTGTAGACGTGAAAAGTCCATGTTGACTGTTTCAAATCATACTGTAAAAGGTGAAAATAAAGTAATGCAATGACTTAAATTTACTTAAAGTCAATGTAGGAGCCCTTGCACTGTTCAGCCTGTGTATGGAGTATCGAAATAAAACAGCTACTGTTACCAGAAGTATGGAGCTCTCAGTATTTCAGAAGTATTGCTGCTAGTGCTAGATATCCCTTATCATCAGTGCATGAAGCTCAGCATCTTTCTGACCACAACTTTCTTTATAGTCTATTTTGAGCAATTTCCGAGTCCTCTGGAACATTACTGTAATATGAGCCAAACTCTTATCACAACTGCACTACAACACTTCCATAGGAACTAAATTATGCTGGCATCCCCAAAGCCAAGCACAAAGATTTAAAAAAACCTATGTAGCCATACTTTGAGGTCTCCTCACGATGAGTTGTGCTTTGAAAGCCTACTGAGCAAAGCACAGGCTGTTCTGTGCACCAACATGCGTAACACAGATGAAGCCTGAGACAGATTTTACATATAGTCAAATTATTTTACCCTGCAACCTTTGAACATCATCCAGTAAGCAGCAAGGGAGTTTCCTTCATTTTACATCAAATTGAAGTATTTGGTATCGGTTAATTTATTCTTCTCATAAAAACACTGCATACACACCCTAGGAGAAGAGCCAGCAGCAAAATGACTCACATGGCTAGAATTAGGTACATTTTCCAGAGTGCCATCCACTTCCAAAAAAAAAAAAACCACAACAAACCACAAAACCAACACCCAAATCCAACCCACACTTGTAAAGCTTTCCATGTGGTCTTTGAAAGGTTTTATAATTTTAGAAAGAAAGCAAAAATTGATGTTGGCATATCAAGAAACTTGTGGAGCTGCACGGCTGACTACTTGTGGTATTATGTATTATTTGACTTTTAAGTTCAAAGTATTTGCAAAAAACCTTGAGCCCTTCTCAGTTTTATTAGCCACAAAAAAAAGTTTTGCTTTTCTAGAAGAGATTCTTTGATAGTAGGTTATTTGTGGTTAACGAATAGGGATTGGGCTATCCTGTATTTGCACGGTTAGCAAAGCAGAATCCTGGCTATTTTCAGATTATCTACGGCTCCTGTTTCAGCAGCAGTAAAAGATATTCCACACAACTGTGTTGACATGCTTAAACCAAGGTCAAAATACCCCTAGCTACACTTTAATTCTTGTAATCAAAACATCAACAAGTATCTCATTTTGGAGATGCACTTTGCTATGCTGAAATAAGAGTTATTTGTATAGCTACATATATGTAAGAAATAGTCAAAAAGCACAGAGTCACAGGTAATAGCAGTTCAAAAAGAAATCTCCACACATAACCCTAAAATGCTCTTACTCCACCTGTAGCCTCCAAGTCCTGATATCAATAAGGCAGCAGGATTACTTCCATTACTACTGAAGACAGTTTCCTTCTTGTTTTTAAAAATCAAAACTTACAGGACTAAACAATGTAGCTTCCTGAAAGCAAGCACCTCCCATGCATTTATGGTGATAATGAAAATTAAGGTCTCTGACTTCTGCTATTTATAATATTAAAAAAACTGATGTGTGGAGAAAGAATTTCTATTAAGTGATCTTTCTCTAAACTTAATTCCCCAGTCCCAGAGCCAAAATGCTTTCACTTGGCTTGCATATAAAGTTTGTTGTTTGTTTAGAGGAAGCTTAAATCAGTAGTGCGGAAATATTAGCAAAGCCGTCTGATTCTCTTGCTAGAATAAGCAGCAAATATTGCTAGAATACACAACAACTGCTGCCATTCTTTAAAAACAAATAAGAGCTCATTTTAGCCATAGGAAATGGACCAGAGAGCAACGACTCCTCAGTAATGAAAGTGGTAATACAGTGAATTTCAAGATGGGGATTGTTGATAACATCAGATAGCACTCGTTTTAAACAACAACAAAACAGATGTCTCAGACATGTGACTATTGAAATACAAAACCATGATTAACGTTGTTCTGTTTAAACTGGTCCATCCCAATAGAAAGACTGCTGAAGCCACAAGCATGAACCTCTCTGTTTAGTTTCCACTGGAGCTGATCTACACTGCTTAGCACACACCATTTCATCAATAAATATACTTTTTAACTGGCAACTCGATAGCTGATATCATGCTTCTGATACCCAGTGATATTTTCCCACACAGAAAGCCAGACTATGCCAGTGACCTTTCCGTAGCTACCCAACCCCTCCCTCTGCTACCCATGTGGGCAGGGCAAAGGCAGACTTTGAAAAATAACATACTGGCTCAGCTTCTTTCCTCTTCTTTTCCCCCTTCCCACCAGTTCTCTACTTACTTGATTTCTAAAGAAATAAAATGCTAGAATTTACATCATATTCCTTATTTGATAAGGTTTGAAATATATCATTAAGTTAGTATTAAGAGAAAATATGTACTTGACAATGGCACTGCTAACTGAAAAGCCTTGGAGGTATTTATACGTAGGTCTATTAATAGCTGGATTTCATAGCACTAGGATCTCCGGTAAAGATAAAGTGTTGCCATTGAAACATCATGTAGTTAGAAATCACTGTTAGAACATTTAGGGGCTTGGTTTGCCTCGCTGTCTGATGCTCTAAAGTTCAGACTCATTGGGAAAACATTTACTCAATTTTTCAAAACAACAAAACAGCCTTTACTGACTTAAGCAGAACTTGAAAATAATCTTCAGAGATAACCGCCACAATTTCAAAACCAAGCATCTAATATTTACTACTAAACTGTATTTTTTAAAAAAAATTTGGCTACTAATTCAATAGCTTAATTTTAGTTATTCTTCTCTTCAAAACAGAACTCACAAAACAAACAATCACCCCAATTTATTGAGAAATATTCTAAGCACTTATTACAGCAGAACTTTAAACTATGGAACAGACCAGGGATGGGTGGAAGACAATAACTCCTCTAATTTTTTCGCTCCTGTTTAACAGCACTCGTCCCTTTCATATATTATTTCTTCCCATTTATGAAGCTTTCATATACAACTGGAACAGAAACATGCTAATACAGTTTTTTTGAAATCTAAAATCACAAAACTTGGCAGAGAACTTGAGGGATACACACAGGACTTAGTTCCAGTTTAAACACCTGTGGGTGCCGAGCAGATTTCTGATTTAGGTACCATAGATCTATCTGGACTCAGATTCATATAGGCTTTTGGTATCAGCTTTGCTGCAAGCATTACTGGGCCCAAACTTTAAGTAGCCTTTTTCCTCCCTCAGAAGCCCATAAATATTTAAGTACTAAGGGATGGACAGTGAAAGAACTCACCAAGCAGTAAGAGTACATTTATAAAACAACCTAATGGCAATTAAAAAGAAGCACACATTTCAGCTAGAACACAAGTGGACACTATAATGCTCCTCAGTTTATAAGCTACCTTCCACATTCCTGCAGAGGCAGCAGCTGGATTATTTGCTTTTTTAGGCATGCAGAAACCAACAATCATCTCAAGTGTCATCTCTCCTTTGCAATTCAACTGAATCAGCGTTACAATAATCAGCAGAGTAGAAGGGCAGAAGACGACACAGATTCTGACTTGGCTACAACACAAGGAAGCAGAGGGACTCCTGTAATCATGCATCAGAATTTACCTTTGCACAAAGTCCCTTGGCTGCCTCCAGAGGATGTGGGCTATGAGTGACACGAGACCACACCACTACCTCATAAGCCTGTTTATCTGAAAATCACTCTCAGAATCAGCCAGCCTCAATGAAACCCCAGTACAGCTGCAGCAAGCGTCCTGGCTTCCAAGGAAGGTGGTAAGATGCTTCGATAGTTGCCTTTAAGCACAGAAGCATCACAAGAGGGGAAGTAGCACCAAACACACATTGTATATACTCTGCAATCACGTGGCAAGGACAAGGGTGAACTACCACTTATGTCTTTTTGGGTACATAAATAGACTTCTATCAACATACTATCTAGGCATTTCCTCACAACCACCCTTTGTGACCAAGGAAGTGGTAAATTGCTATTTCACAAACAGGACACTGGCAGAGTAGAAATATTCACCAGGAAGTCTGATATAGAATTGAGAAAATTTGCAAGAAAGCATGTCTTATTTTCTACATTAGAAGGGATAAAAAAATGATACATTTATCGTCTTAGAGAGATGTTGATAGCACTGTCTCAAGTAGAGCCTATTCTATCCTTAAACTTAGTTTATTTGCTTTAAAAGATAAGTCATGATGTAACACATTAACGCCACAAAAGCTAAAGAGACTTTTGGAAAAATTATTAATAACAATGAAACTGGAGCATGCAACCCTATCAGGTCCTGAGAGCAAGCTACTGTTAATTGGTAATGTCAAATTTTAGTTGACATTTATTTCAGAATAACCAATAAAATTAACTTTGGTAAAAAGAAAAAAAAAGAGTCAAATTCCTTAGTAAATATACTCTACGAAGAATGCTTCCACATACCCAATTAACTGCGAGTTTAAACAGGCTGAAGAGCAAAGAGCTCCAAGCTAAATCAACATTTTTATTAAAACACACATTCTTAAAGCATTAGTATTCCTTTAAAACAAACATACAAAGGCAAACAAAGAAAGAAGTCGCAACTAATAAAATTCACATTTTAAACGAGATGTTACCATTGAATATTAGGGCAAAGATCCCCAAAACACAGGTGCCAAACTGCAAAGATACTGACAAAAGCAAGAGGTTCTTCACAAAGCGGCGATATCGCATACTCGCATTAAGTACCCCTTCAAATGGCTTTTAAAAGAAAGGTTGATGGAGACCCGCTGTACCTTTGGCTACGGTCAGACAGTAAAGTTCGTTGTTTACACCCACAGCCCCAGACGCCGCACGGGAACACACCGACCCATTTCACGAGCGGGAATCCGTCCCCAGGGCCGCCTCGCCACCGAGCGCGCACGCCGCACACCGAGCCGGGCGCACAGGCCGCACCAGGCCGCGGCCGCCCGCGAGATCCGGCGCTTTGCTCGCGGCCTCCCCCATCGGCCTCCCCGGGCCGCCGCGGACGGAGTGT
>VXBO01011963.1:101038-134813 GCA_013400135.1 Rhinoptilus africanus
ACACCGCCCTCAACAACCCCTCACACACCGCTCCCCTCAAACTGCCCTTCACACCCAGCCCCTCAGCCGCCCCTCACGCACCCACTCCTCAATAGCCCCTTCACACCCAGCCCCTCGCACACCGCTCCCCTCACACCCAGTCCCGCACACCCCTCACTCCTCACTCGCCCCTCACACCCAGCCCCTCACACAGCAGGGCTCATCGCGGGGCTTCCCTCCCCCTCAGCAGACACCCCTCCATGCTGCACCCGTCTTCCCCGAGGTTTCCCTTCCCTGCCTCGGGCTCTTCCCTCCGGCAGCACCGTCCTGCTGGCGGCCGCCTCAGCTGCCCCCTGCCTCAGCAAAAGGGAGACCTGGATGCCCCTGGGCTGAGAAAAGCCACGGAGACGGGGACAGTTACCACTAATTTCCACTTCGGCCTCTGCTGCTTGGATCCTTGCTGACTTTCTTGCCCAGTATTTCTATGTCTCCTCTCGCTGTTTCCTTCCCACTCAGCCTGTTTTGGATTTTCTTTTCCTTTCGCTTGCTGTTCTCTAAGGCTTCAGGCGCTTGCATGACACTCCCAGCCCCTCGGTGGAATTTAAGCCTGCCGGACCGGACCGTGCTCGCGCAAGCGTTGCCGGTGCCAGCAGCAGGCCACGGTGGCCACCGCACAGCCCCACCACAAAGAAATGTCATGGGCCTGCTTCCAGCAGAACAGTCCCGCTGTGAAACGAGCCCCGGAATGTCCTTCAATTTGGAAGGGGTGCCCGAGTCACAGTTTGTGACACCTTTGGTCCCCCCCGGCCTGCAGTTCTCTGGGCGTCGCAACGCCGGGTGCTGCGGGCCAGGGCGGTTCAAACGGCAGGGAAGGGAAGCAGAGGGAATGGCTCACTGGAGAAAGGGTCATCACGCCAAAAATTGTTATCTACTTGTGTGTGCCAGAGAAATGACAGCGTGCTGGGAAAGACTGGGTGATAAATACGTCATTGTATGATAGATCTATATGACCGTATCTGTAGACTCTACGTACTTGTTCAGGTACAAAATGGGTAAAAGCTTTTTAGGCAATTACTGTCTGTTTTAAAAGAGCTTTGCTGTAGCTACGTGAAAGTTTTAAGATGCTGCAGCAGAAGCTGAGCTGGCCCCAGCAACACTTGGATGCTGGGAGAGGATTTGGCCCGAGGCGCGTCCGCTCTCGGCAGATGGCTGGATGCTCTGCAGGAATCGCCTTGCTTCTCTGACCCCCCTTCTCCTTCTGCACGCACCCCGCACCTGGTTCTCGTGTCTTTAGATAAGGTTTAAGGGTTTAAGATAGGGCAAAATCACTTTGTAGTTTGAATCTCCCTGAAGTTCTCTGGTGCTGTAGGGCCGGGCTCTCTCGTGGATTTTTCTGCCCCGTTCCCCTGGAGCAGCCACGCTCGGTGCCGGCAGGACGGGGCACAGTGTGCTCCCCGGCCCTGCTCCGGCTTCCTCTTGCTCCCTGGGCCCTATTCCAGCTCCCACTCGCTCCCTGGGCCCTGCTCCAGCTCCTGCGCGGCTCAGGCTTGTCCCCAGCGGTTGTTTTTCCATCAGGAGCCGGCCAAGCAGCTGGAGGAGGATTGCTTACACTCAGCTTTCCCGCTGCTCCTCGGCTGTGTGGAGCAATAGAGCCTTTGGCTTCTGGGATTTAAGGGGAATTTGGTTAAATGTCCCAGTTTTGTTAAAAGGAGCCGGTACATATAGGGAGTTAATTTTTCCGCATTTCATAAGAAACTGCTCTGAGGGATACAAAAATTCAAAGTTTTTCAGCTTCCAACAATGAGCTCTGAAGGTAAAGGGAGGTCATTTAATTTTAATTGGCTAAGCTGGAGTCTGTAGAATAAGAATATGTCAATAAGAATAAAAATGGATCGTATGAAAAAATGTTTCAGTTTTAATGCTCCAGAGGGCAGTTAACAATTTAGGGGAAAAAAGCTTTCTTAACTAATGCCCAGTATAGGGAAACTGTGCTCCAAGGCCAAACCAATCCAAGGTCCACATCTCCCCAGTCCTACCGCTTCTTCCCATCCCTTCCCACCGTGATTCCCACATTTTTGCTTCCGTCCTTTCCCAGCGCGATTCCCACTCCTATTCCCAGTGCCCTCCTGTGCTCACCCCCAGCAAACCTGCTCTGCTCTGAGTTCCGGCCCTTGCTGTCCACTACAGAAGTCCAGGTCCCCAGGGGGACCGACTGCGACAGAAGCCAGTGCAGCGGGGTGTTTCTGACTGGTGACGCCGGGTGCGGGACAGGCTGGGGAGCGCTGGCGGAGCGACGGGGGGCTCAGCAGCAGCCTGGGGGGCGGCAGCAGCGTGTGGCGGGGATGTGCTGGGCAAAGGGGACGCTGTGGAATCAATCGTTCCTTAGGGTGAGGAAGCGTGGTGACCTTTACGTCCCAGGGTGGGGAGATGATCATATACATGCATTAGTGTGAAAATCGCCTAAAGCATCTGGAAATCTGATTTCTTGCTCGTTAAAGTTTCTCGCTGTCTGGATCGCACTTTGTGGTTAAACTGAGGAGCGCCCTTTCCCTGCGCCAGGGGTGCTGGCAGCCAAAGGCAATGGGCGCTGCGTGCAGAGCAATCAGGTCATCAGGGAAGAGGGGGCTGCAAAGCGCTTCGGTTCAGTTTTGCCAGGGGATGCTGCCATCGCCCTGACTTACAGGGGATTTCAGCCCTTAACGAGAAAAGCCGATTATGTGCAAGACGGGCCGGTGAACAGCCGTTCTCCTCACAGCTCTCGTCTGCCGCTTCGTCTCAGATACTGCTGCTCGGGGCTTCCCTGGGCGTTGATCTCAGTAAATGGACACAAGCCTGCTAGCTGTCATTTCTGTGGATCCTTCAGCTGCCTAATAATGATTTTTTTTTTGCTTTATTTTTCTTTCTGTCCTTTTAAAACACGGTTAGAGCTTCAGGTGAAGGGCTGAGGCCCAGAGCAGGCCATTACGTGCCCACCAGGGCCAGCTCTGGTCCTCTCGGCCAGCCAGCCATTGCTCGCCCTCCCACGCAGCGAGCCTACCCTGGATCCAGCGAAGGAAACAATGACTTGGCTCCTCTCAAATCAGTGTCCGACTCCCGCGGACCAGGATTTTCCTGCATCTCTGGGGCAGCGTTCCAGTCTCATTGTCTTGTGCAGACGAGGGACTTGCCCCAGGGGAGATAAAGCCTATGCAGTAACCCATCGGAATGCTAATCTAATCTAGAGAGAACTATAGCTATTATAGGATCACTTAAATATCACAAATAAAATAATAAATAACTTATAATAACAGAATTACTATTGTTATACTATAATAGTATAGTATATACTATATGTAGTATATAATTTTACTAGTAAAGCTGTACTATACTATACTATTATATAGTAAAACTATACTATGTGCTATACCAGTGTAGTTATTTCCAGTTCTAACTGGGAAGTTGATATACTGTAATAGCTGAGGTTCCACATGCAGAGATTGGATTAGGCTGGAGTTCCCATGGGTTGTTGCAGTTTCTAAGACCTTTCCAGGTACAGCTGGAGCTGGTCCCCGGGACACACGCCGCGCAAGGCAAGCAGCCCCGGTGCCTCGGGGCATCTTTTCGGTGGGCTCAGCCAAGACAGCAGCTGCCGCCCGTCTGCAACCTGCCCAAAGCACCTCTGAGATCTGCCGATGGCTGGGAAGGACCCACATGGAGAAGTGGATGGATCTGGGAACCTGCGTAACCTCCAGGCTCTCCTAAAAATGCTCTCTGGTGTAGGCTTTCTCTCAAAGTCCACGTGCCTCGTTTGACAGCGCCCTCTCAACGGCTAATTAATTGATTCTATTTAAAGTAGCCAACGCATATTTAAAAGAGTCTATATTCAGTTAGACAAGTGCGTGCACTTACCAAAGACTTTGTTTTGCTGAGAATCCAAGTCCTAGGATCCTCCTCAACAGCTCCTGGAGCTTACGAGGGCGACGAGAGAGGCGCATCTGTTTGTCACAGGAAGGGCAGGGCTAAAGCCTGCTTATCTAAAGGGCCTGAAAGTTCGAGATAACTGGTTCGCCCCCAAAAATTGTCCTTGCTTTAAGGTTACGTAATAAATATGATCCCAGTAACATTATGCGATGAGCACAAATAAAATCTAATACATATCACAGCTGGTCTATAAAACCAGAAAAAAATAAATCATGTATTTCAATTGTATTCCTACTGTCGCAGTAAAAGTTGAAGCTGAGAAAGCTGAGTCTCGAGGAAAATACCTTTAAAACCCAGGTTTATACACAATCCCCAGGAGACTGGGTAGTAGCACTCCCATGCAAAGAGAAATTTGGCTATGTAAGTGGAAGGATGGCAACCGACAAGCAGGGTCAGCATATTGTTGGAGTCCTGTGTCCAGAACACTTTATAATGAAAGGAGGTGGCGGAGGATATCGAGCTGGTCACACGCGCCTAATCAGGCTGCTGGCTAGCTATCGGAATATTCAATTCACAAAGCCCTGCTGGCTCCGCAGACAAAAGCTGGTTTGTTGGATGATGCGGAGATTTCTCTTTGGGAGGCATCCCACCGTGGACTGCTCCAAAAGATAACAAAATGCTCAACATAACACAGAAAAAAACTTTCCCAGCCTGCTGAAGATAGCGAGTAAGAGCTTCAGCTCCTCCTAGTTGTATCCCAGCTTCAGAGCATCTTGAAAAACTTTCACTAGATTTCTCTTCTTTCTTCTCTTCTCTTTTCTCCTCTCTCCCATTTGAAGTTTTCAAATATCTCCTCTTTAGATCACCAGGGTAATAAAAAGCACCTGCACAGCTTTTGCACTGCAGCTATCACGGGGCTGCAGTCAGTGGCGAAGTAAAAGAATGTAAGTTTTACCAACACGGGAACCTAACTAAAGCTTGTGCCTGCAGTAATGTTGAGTAGGGTTGATTTGGTGGCCTTTCAAGGGAACTTTACAATAAGAACTGGGTTCTTGTTGCTGCAGCGAAACTTTGGGCTGCATTGGAAGAACCCACTGCTTTGCAGCATTTGGAAACACTGTTTTTTGAGAACAGAGCGTTGAATAAAAACTGTAAGGGCTCCGCTAGGATAGTTATTTCCAGTCTAATTAAACTGGCTTTTTCAGTCATTGAACTCAGGACTCAGGAAACAGTTTTCACAGAACAGCTGAGGCGGGAAGAGCCCTCCGGAGAAGGGCAGTCCCCATCCCTGCCAAAATGGGGGCAGGTCCAACCGCTTTCCCAGGTCTGGGCTCAGTCCGGTTTGGAGGGTTCCAAGGCTGCAGAAGCCACAACGTTCTAAGAACTTCCTCTGACCCTCCCGTGATGGTGATTTACATGGTTAACAGCTATTGTCAACTGCTCAAGGCAGGAATGGTTATATTTTGGGTTTACATGTAAGGAAAAGACAACTTCACAAAGAGTACATATGATCCAAACCGAGTATCCTGTTCTACAGGAATGCAAAATGGCTTTTGGATCACTAAGAAGCTACTTTGATACAAAACCGAGGCACTTTGGAGATAGAACCCAAAAAGCACTCTTTGTCTATAATACAGATAATTAAAAAAAAAACCAAACCAGGATCCTGCTTTTCCCTGATTTATGTGTGCAATAAACAGCACGCTACCCACAAGGACTTAGACAGGAACCAAGGAGCTCACTTACTTTATTATACTGCCGAGAATATAAGATGACACTAAAACTTACACACTACAAAGGTCTTTTCAAAAAAATAAATTGAGCTTTAACTTTACTTCATTTCAAAGTAATATGCAAACAAACGTTGCTTGCTTTCCAAGGCACACTGGTATAAACATAAAAACTGGAGATGCGAGATATTTAATATAGAAATATAAATACTGTTAATCTAAATGACAAACCAGCACATTTCCTCCCATGTATAAACCTTAATTTAAAAAAAGCTAGCTTTATTCTCAGTCATGAAATGTAATACAATGACAAGCAAAACTATTCCTTTAGTGACAACTACTCGGACTACGTCCCTATGGTACCATCACAGTACCTACGAGTACTCAAAACGCTACAAAATTTTGCTGCGTTATACAAGAGAAGGTTGGCTGTTTTTCTGCTGATAAAACTGATCCTCACAGACCTGACTCTGCAAAGTCTGAATATTACCCAGAGTTTGAAATGCTCCTTGTAAAAGTCCTTGTTGAATTACACTAATAGCTTTGCCACTAGACTTTACTTTGTTAAATATATTATCTTTCTCAGTTATAAAGAGCGTCAAATTCCTGAAAGACAGTTCTCCTTTAAACCTCGAATCTGAAAAACTTCCAATGCAAACTGAATGACAACATGGGTTTATTGCTAGCAAACACAAAGAACTGCTCAAACAGCAACGAACACAGAATTGTGCCAATTTGGCTTTTAAATGAGCCAACAGTGAACTTACAAAGAAAAACCAATCTATTTATTACTCAGCCTTTCTTAGGCAAGTGAAAATAGGAAACTAATCCTGATGAGTCTGATTTCCCATCCAGTTCCCTAACGAGAATTCAGCACTGATTCACGGAGCCGACTCTCGTGCTGACTGAATGTGACGCAGCAGTTGATCGCAATAGGCCGGCGTTCGGTGCTTGTGCACAGCCCCTTCGATTTCTCTCACCAGCAGCTCCGGGTAGATAACACTTCCTTCTTTTAAAGCGTCTGCAAAACAAACATATGTTTTATACCTCATCAGCTGCTCTGTCTTTCTCGATCCAAGTTTCCTCACAGTAGCCGAAACCTACCCTGGAAGTTGTTCTACAAGTTGCACAGTCATGACAACCTGATTCCTCGCTCATTTGCCGAGGTCTGCACTTCGACATTTACGTGCTTCAACACGGACCGATACAATAATAAATCCCAACAAATCCATCAAGCGAGCTGGGATATGGTCTCGTCCTGCAATGGCTCATGTCTCCGCTTCATTTACTGTGTACCACCCATAAAGTCTTGGGACACGACAGCAGGAACACCCACATTCCCGCTTTGGTGAACACGAGGTAGAGTCTCACGTTCTGCATGCGGGAAGAGGCCTGAGCTCCCACTGAAAGCCAAAGGAGAGCTTCCTGTCACGCCAGCCTGGCTGATCAGCCTCTACTTGTATGTGCTACTTTCATCTAACACTTGAAAGCACGATTTAAAAATTGTTAAGAATACCTATGGCTGAAGGTCTTACCTAGGACTGCCTTTTGGGTATGCTCATCTGGGTCATCGAGGTGTATCAGCAGTTCTTGGTACAGAAACTCAACCTGAGCTTCCATTGCGGCTCTCACATCGCTGTCCTTCAGTGACACGAACCAGTGGGCCAAGGTGCGAGCAGCTGCCAGTCGAACGTCACACGAAGCATCATCCAGACGCTTTAGAACTTCTGGAAAGGAGCAGAAATATCACAGAGCGGCACAGTGAGCAGCCAAGTTAGCTTCTGCATTTCAAAAACCAACATGTATTTGCTCATCACCGAAGTGATCGTTGCACTGATGACATACCCCTGTCTGTTGCACATTGTGAATACACGTAGGACATTGCTCCTAAAAGCACACAGTGCATTGTTATTGGATTATTATGTTGCCAAAAATATTCAAAGAAATGTATAAAATTATTTAGATTAGTTGCACATTCTCTAGCACTCTTCCTAACAAGGTACTATGAAGGTCTATGAAGGTATTACAGCCGTGCAGAGTTTACATACTTTTCTGCTCTATAAAGCACGGTATTTCTATCAAATATTACTGTTCCAGTGAATGACTGCATTGCAGCCTATTTGAATATGCAAGATGCAAAGATACACTTTAAAAATGATCTATTTGTGTATTTCTCCAAAATAAAAATGCTGCTTGTTAAGATTTCTACTGTGCCATGTAAGAAAAAATATCAGTCATTAAGATGCTGAGTTTGTGAAAGTCCAGTTTATTTGTATGTATCTCTGAGAGCCTGTTCCATAGCGCAGACCGTACTTCCCCGGATTCGTTGTCCAGCGTTGAAGCCTCCCGCTAAGCAGCATTACAGAGAATAGCTCTATGTGACAGGACAGCACTCTAGATTAGGGTTTGCTCCTTCCTTCTTTTTTTTTTTTTTAGTAAGTAAAAGCCCAACCCACTCCCTATTCAGGCCTATTTATGGTACAATGAAGCGGTTTGCTCCTGGCAGTCTGAACCACAGCAGGGAGAACAATGTCCCTGCCGTTTATACAACGCATTGTTTTTTGCTTCGCTAGAGTTAGAGCGTTATTTCGGGCAGGGTAACGGAGGCAGCGACACAGCCGAGACACGGGCCAGCCTTGCAGGGATCATACTGTCGAGGGAAGTTCCATCTAGTGGCCTGACGCTCCGTAACGTGGGGACACGCTCCGCTCGACTGGCAGCAAGCGCTTTCCAAAGGACATCCAGCCCCTTGTCTGCAGTCCTGCCCCGCAGTGAAATGAAACTGAACACCTTGATTTTCTGACACGTCTATGTGTCCTTTGTACACTTCAAGCAGTCTTGCTTACCAGTTTAAACCCATGTCTTAGTCTCTGCAGGATTACGGCATTAAAGTGCCTCTCATACACAAAAATGCTGCGAACAGTATGATTTTGTGCAGCACTTTTCCCAGTTCCTTAATATCTATAGAATTACTCTGGGGTAGAACTACCCAAACAGTTAAAACACCAGATAAGAGAGCACAGAAATAGCATTAGAATACATGAATAGGAGTGAAATCAGAACGACTGAGAAACCGAGTCTACATAAAATCTGCCCCTATTTGCACTTTAGGCTGTTTAAAGGCTTTTTGCTCTTTACATGGAATTAAAGCCCAGTGACACAGTGACACACAGCAGTTCATGCCATTCCCTCGTCTGTATTAGTGCTCTCCCTGCTGCCCGTGACGGGGAATCTACGGCGAGGGGGACAACCCGTACGGCGAATCCTACAGCGACACAGTGAATCTGCCCATGGCTCCAGCACCACTGTGCTTCGCTGCCTTCAAAACTAAGGTGACTATGATGCTTCAGGTAAAAAAGCAACTGTAATTCTTTAACACTGTGATCTTGATTAAAAAGAAAAATAAAAAATTAAACTTCTACACTCACCTGTGTAAGTCTTGGTAAAGTTATCTTCGTCAAACTGCCTACCACAAACTTTTAAAAGAACCCCAACAATACGACAAGCCATCAGTCGCGTCAGTTTAGAGTCTTCATCCATGGCGGCAATAATTTGGGGCATTAGCCTGTCTTTGACTTTTAAGATCTAAAATTAACAGGAAAAGCATGGAAAACCAACAGCTTCTCAATCACTTTAAAACAATATGCTTATTGCTTACAAGAGTTACCATTAGGTATGACTTGCTGTCTGACCGATACTGGCTTGCTTTTAATTAACAAGAAGCAAACTATAAAAGTTAACCTAAAACTCCTGAGGTTACCCAGCTCTATTTTTGCCTCTAAGCAAGTTTGCAAAATGAAAATCCAGCAGCCGATCACCCCGCTCATGAATGCTCAGTGTAGATGCAGATACGTTTTATGTAACTTGTAAAAAGCTTTAAACTTGCCTTTTTATTTTTAAAAAATGGTTGGCAAGACTTTAAATAAGGTGGAGCTGAGGGTTATGTGTGTGTACCAGTAGATGGTGCTCTTAGTCCAAAAGGAAGCTTTTAAGACAAGACTGCTGTAACACACTGGTTTAGTGAGTTTCCTAATTTGACTTGAGTATGTACATTTCCTATACACTAATGCAAAAAAGGCATTAAGGCACTGCTTCAGAAAAAATGTTTATCTAGAACAGTAGTGTCCGATAGACATATTTTTTGTGTATGTGCCATCAACCAGTTACGGGTGTTTAAGCACTTTATTCAATTAAGGTCTGCTATAAAGACAATAAGGACTATGAACAATTAATAACATTTTAATTCCATTTATTTAAAAAGAAAAAGCCCTTCTATGTAACATAGTTCCACTCCATCATTTCCAAATGCTATTTTTGTTAGCAAAGAAGCTTCAAAACCCCCCTCAGATTCAATTAATCCTTAATCACTACGGTGGGTAACATTTCTGTAAACATTCTCCTGGTTAGCTGTCTCAGGTTCTGCAGCTGCCCTCCCAGCTTCATCCCAACTCCTCCCGCCCTTCCCACCTTCCCAGGAATCTCTGGGACTTCTCCCTCAATGGATCCGTGGGCTCTGAGGTGACCAGACAACTGGGCTCTGCCCGTTGACGCAGAGGCACATCCCAGCTGGCCCCGGCGCTGCCAATAACCCAAGTACCGAGCTGTCGTGGCGGTCAGGATTTTGTGCTACAACAAAGACCGACAACATCTGCCCATGGCGAGTTCTACAGCTCAGGCTCTTACCAGGAAATCACTGTCCCTCCACTGCTGACCTTTTCAATTATTAATACTCAATTACAGTGAATGAATTTTACTATGAAAACTATACGTCCATCAGAAAATATTACTTAAAATAAGGATTTATTATTTTTTTTCCCCTTTGCATTTGTATCTTCCTGCCTGAGATTTCAAAGTACATTTGATGAGAACGGGAGAATTTACCTCTTCTGGTGCGAGGATTTCACAGTGAATAAGAGCCCAGAGGCAGGAGACAGCCGTGGTGCGGATGGCAGCTGCCGTTCTTCCCGCGTGCCACTGCAGATTAGGAGCCAGGATGTCCTTTATCACAGTCTCAAGGTAATTAGGGAACAGCCTGCAGCCAAAAATAAGAAAGCAAAATAAAGGTTCATGAGGAAGTGATAAAGAGACTGACAGGATGTAAAAGAGAATTTTCTGTCATAGAAACTTAGGCAGAAAAGTAAAATAAAAAGACTCTGTAAAATAAATAAATAAAATCTTATAAGCCAATGTGATTATAATATACGTGATAAGCTTTTCACATCTTGGTTTTTCTAGATAATATTTAAACAAATACCTAACATTCATGGAAAGGGGAGGCTAGACTTTCTTCCACTTCAGACGATGCCCATGACTCACTCCGTTATCTTGGTAAACTACTTACCTTCTACCTCTCTCATTTTCTCCGTCTGCGAAGTGGCGATAACACCCCGGACAAATGCTGTGAGGATCCAGTAATATTTGTGAGGCCCTTTGAGACTGTCCAGTGAAAAGCATTTATAAGGTGAGAAGCATGAACGCTATTGAGGAGACCCAGGATGCTGGTACTGCAGGGGGGCTGCACGCAATACTTATGGAATCATGGAATGGTTTGGGTTGGAAGGGACCTTAAAGATCACCTCATTCAACCCCTGCCCTGGGCAGGGACACCTCCCACCAGCCCAGGTTGCTCCAAGCCCCGTCCAACCTGGCCTTGAACCCCTCCAGGGATGGGGCAGCCACAGCTTCTCTGGGCAACCTGGGCCAGGGGCTCACCACCTGCACAGCAAAGAGTTTCTTCAGGCTCCCCCGGCTCAGAAACTCCCCTCCCTCAGGGATGAGAGCTCTGCAGGATTTTCCCATGGTGCCAGTCCCAATACTAGTTTGTTTTTATCACAAACACACAAATCTGTGATATTTTTGCTGATGCGTCTCCTCCTCTATCGAATGGGCTATTATAATGATAAATGCGAGAGTTCGCAATTGCAGTCGGCAGCGTTTCCTCACACCTTTTTAATTCCAGCTCAATTTTAAATTAAGAGAAAGAGATACAGATCTTACACCCAAGTTGAAAAAGACTTTGACGCATCAGAGACACGTGCCTGGCTGTGACCAGACAACGACAGCTCAGGATATCCACTCTGCCCCCCTGCCTCAAGAAGCCACTGGCAGCATGTGAAACATTGCCAGTAATGGGATGGATCCTCCCTGCCCTGTGTCCCGCTCACTGGAACCTCCCGCAGACCCGGCCGGTGCCCACATCCCAGTCCCAACCAGGGCTGCAGGGGGGGAAGGAGTTGCTGGAGCTGCAGCTGATGCTGGGAAGAGCCCCACATTGCCGGGGCTCCTCCCAACACCAAAACAAAATCACCCGGCAGTGACAATCCAGCAACAGAATCTTCCATAATAATACTGTACGAACGCAATAAGAAATGGAAATGTACTGACTTCTTTCCTGTGACCAGGCCTCGTCACCCAGCTGCAATGTGACTGAGGTGACCCACCAGCCTGCCAGGCCGCCACCACCCCCTGCACACACCAAACTGGGAACCTCTGTCTCCAGCGGGATGAAAACGGACAAACCCGGCGGCTGCTCAGCGCCTGCGCCCAGGCAGCACCCAGCGCCCCAGCAGCCGGGGTCACCCTCGCCGCCTGCCCAGCAGATGGCACCTACGGTTCAGCGACAACAAGAAATCTGACGCCCCATTAGACACATCTAAATTCGTCAAAAACCTTTAGATGTATTATTTTAAACACACTTTTAAGAATTAATGGTTTTCTACTACAAAAATAGGGGGCAAAAAACCCAAAAGATCGCCATCACTCCAAATTTCCTTTTAGCTCCAAAGCTCTTTGTGCTATCTGATAAGTAGCTGCCTCTGTTTTTCATGAGGCTTCTGTTAGAAAATGCAGACCTTGGGTTTACATTAAAATTTCTACTCCCATTTTATGGACTTAGGATACTTAAACTTTCATTCCGTGTTAATTATTTTTTATACATTTTTCTTCTGGATTGGCTCCTTTTCTGCTTTTACGGCACTCCCGCACTTGGCTTTATGTATTTGTGGATTGCCGCCTTTTGGGTTTTGTGTGTATGCTTTTGCTTTTTCCAAACTTAACACCCTAAATCCAGGCAATTCAAACCAAAATTGGATTGAGATATAACAGATTAGCTTACAAGAAACAGATCTGGGAACACTTAACATAGCTTCAAAAGTGCTTTTCTTTCTTTCTCTCTTTCTCTTTCAGGAAGATTCCTGTATGTCTAGATTGATCTTGTAACTACCACTCAGTTACATGATGGTTTAAACAAGTAATCCGCTGACTACGAAGAGAGTTTTCATACGAATAGGGATTTTAATATTGGATCCTGAAAATATGGAAACAGCTGACAATACACTTGGCACAGAAGCTTTCAGTTAAGAAAGAACAGCTTCTTTATCTTCCATCTTAAGTGGAAATCAAAAATCCATTAGGGGATGCTTTAGCAGAGATTTTTCAGCTCACCTGGAATCCCCCACTGAAGGGGCACATCAGGGTTCCTCCTCCTCCCCCCATTATAGGGTGCAGGCCATGGATATACTAAATATATCTAAAAATGGTAAAAATACATCTACATTCATAGTAACAGGGCCACGTGGAACCTGAGTGAATGTTCAACATACCAGAACGCCCATCGACTGCGAATTCGCTCACTAGAATAATGAAAAAACTTTTAAGTAAAAATGACCATTGCTATTGGAGTACTTTTAGGAAGAATACTTAACTGTGATTGACTTACTGATTTGTTATTTCTTTTTTAAGAGTTAAAAATTAAAAAATAGGCATCAGAATCCATTTACAGACTAGACACAGCCGGCACTGGGAAAGCAGAGCAGATATGGTTTATGCATTCAGGACAAGTTTGCAGAAGCATTTGCACTACTAATAGGACTAAATTAATAATGACAGAAGAGCCCCACTGTTGGGATTCTTATAAATGGAGGGGTTTTATAAGCACCATAAATTATAGTTAGATTGTACTTGTAGTGCATAAATAGTGACAAAAAACAGGAGACTTCCATCATCAGTCACTGAGAGTAACACTAATTCCTTATCAAACACTTAGTTTAATGCTTCTTAAACACCATGCTGTATCATGGGCATTTTTAAATGCCCGTTTTTTGGGGTGTTTTATAGTCTCCTTACAATGACTACAGGCAAAGTTTAAGGATTTAGGGGTTGGCAGGGAAAAAAAGGAAAAAACTCAAAACCAACTACCCCCCTCCCATTTCTCTCCTAAGAATCCCCATTGTCGCTTTCAAACATACATCTTTTCAACTACAGCTCTTTAGTTTTTGAAAACCATCCAGATCTGCATGACATCCACTTTAATTCTCCATAGTGGCAGCAGCAGGAAGGCTACAGTGGAGGAAGCTCAGACTTCAGTTTATTTATATTTTTTTTAATTATTGTACTCTGCCCTTCTAAGCGTTGTTGAAAAATACAGCAAGAAAAATATGCTGTAGAAGATGGTGGGAAAGTCTTTCTTCTCCCAGACATACGAACATGGACACAATTACAGGGGTTAAACAACTACCATGGTCATTACTTTTTAATGCCACTGTAGTGTTCAAATCGCTGTGTGAAATTGTAACTCTACTCACCCCTGAGAATTGACGGTTTCACTTCCTTTTTGGAGCAACTGCGACAAAACAGTGAAGAGTTTTAACCGCATCTGGGGATCTTTGTTTGGCTGAAGACAGGTCTTAAGAATGAGAATAAAGTTGTTCAGAGCTTCACCTATGACAGGACCTAAGAAATGAACATATAAGACTTGTTTCAGAGTGCTAACAAGTTCTATTTAAAGTTTAATATGTGATTGCGTTCAAATTTGTAATATGCCTAGTGTTAAAATAGTATTTAACTTCCCACTCTCGCATGGCAGCTGTTGACATATCCGTGTCACATCATGCCGGGCGTGTACAAACACCCACGCGAACCCTCCACAGGCTACGAAGATGATGAGGGGACTNGCGGTGCCCAGCCTTACCCACAGCAGCACAGTGCTCCCCCCAGGTCAGCGTACCCCCTTTACCTGCCTCAGTACAGCTCTTCTGCACTGCCTTACGGAGCATGGACACAGCAATGACATCTGCTCCTTGCTGGGACCAGCAGCGCAAGATGACAATTTGGGTGGACTAACGCACTGGGGGGGTTATCGCTGCTCACTACGCAGCTCAGAGCTCGAGGCTACGCACAAAGCTCCGGTATTACTGAACTAAATGAGAAATTATACTGGATCTGGCATGACCACGACACTGCTCCGAACAGCAGCATTAATTATGCTTTTTTCTTCTTACAAGTTTTCCCCTGTGCAGCCTTCAAGGGAAGATGCTCACGAGCCCCAGAGGCACAGGGAAGGGCATGTTTGAAGGGGTCAGCCTCAAAACTCAGATAACAGAATTCCTGCAGCAGTCTTCTTTCTCCATGTTTAAATCATGCTTACTCGCATTTTACAAGACAATCTAAACCACAATGAATTTTAGAAGCTACTATTTGAAATAAAAATATTTTCCAAAATTCATTCTCGTTTGTCAATGTTTTCATATCCTATGATGAATTCTGTTTTCACCACTAAGAAAACAAACAAACAAAACCCCCTAAGCTGTTATCCCAACATTTGAAGAAATTATTTTCCCAGAACACAAGGAAGTTTGTGCCTTTCTGCTTGATAATGATTAACATCTGCATAGTTCCTAAGAGGAAGAATACATATAGACTGTACACATGCCCTATTCTGCAAGCTTCTTGTTGTAGAATGCTCTTTCTGCTCTATATTTGCAATAAACACCTTTCCTCTAGGAACTTCTTCAGGTTTGCATCCTTCTGAGGCATTTTCCATTCAAGCCCAGGCGCTTAGAAAGCCCTCCCAGAAGGAGACACAACGCTGGCATTTCTGGTGACAAGAATATTCCTCACACATGGAACGGACAGATTGAGGCATTCAAGATTTCAAACCAAGTTCACTAGCATTTAATAGTATCTGGAAATTTAATGTTTAAAATAATAATTTAAAAAAACCCAACCCTACACTGTCTAGACTGAAGCAATACAGGGTGTTGAGCTGTAGTTTGCTCAGTTTCTGGGCCAACAAATAGGTCTTTATTTTCACAGCATTCACTCCAAATACATTGCTTCATGTGAGTTCTGATATTTAAAAGACACTACTATTACATCAAACTGATAACACCAAATTCAACAGATGGAAAATAAACAAACTACATTGCTAATTTCAGCTTAAGCATACATTCCCGAACACCAGTAAACACTGAGAAATTTGAAATGAGTAAACCTGATTAACTTGATTAAAAACAACATTCTGTGTGGGAATGAAAAGAAAGAAAAAGAAAAAAAAATAGCTCTAGGAGCTGCTGTGTCAGACAGAAAACACAGACAATAGCATATTACCAGTGTTGGGTGCAAGCCAAAATGTTTGCCCAGACATTTGATGATTTATTTAGCATTAAGGAAAACAGAGGGACTGTCTAGAAGTCCCTCAGCCATGGAAATGGGAGCACAAATATACAGAGAAGTTGGCCCCTCAGATCTTGCACTGAGAAAAATTTTTGTTCTTTCCACAGATGTAAAAAGGAGAAGTATTTATGCTGGATGCTGCACAAACCAGCAAGTGGGTGCTTTGCATCGGGTTGTTGAGGCTTTTTTGAGATTGAAGGAGTAAATGAAATAGATACAGTCCCTTAAAACACACCTGTCCACATTTAACTGCCTGCAGTGGCAATAATAACACTTAATCTACAGCTGAAGTAGCTGTCTACGTCCCCTTTTTTCCTAACAGAAAGGAAAAGCCAAATAAACAGGACTTCTCATTTTAATCATCTTAAAACGGGTGTGTAGGTGAAAAAACTCGCCTGTGACTGCGTCCCTGGAGATGCCACCTGGAGAGCTGCATCGGAGCAGCGCTCACTGGGCTCATCTCAAGTTAGGTGAATCGTCTCCCAAAGTGTTTTGCTAATCTGTACGCGGGAATGCACCGAAGAACATAAGCGAGGAACTATTTGCAGAGAAAGACAGTATCTTTTATAAGACTAGCAAATAGATGGAAAAAAAGATAATTTTTTGACACATAGGCCACATCAGTTCATCTCCCCACAATCCTTACCTGTTTTATTTACCTGAAAGTGTACTTTTACATAAGCGCTTTTAGTAAGCTCCTTGCAGCCAAGGAATCTTTTGGAATTTGAGCTGTTTCAACATTTTCAGTTTTGCTTTCCACCATATTCTTGTGAAGTTTCTGAATATTACACTATTCATTACAAAACTCAATGTGTCTACAGGCGATGGAGATGATTTTTTCGACCTGGGTGAGCTATCACACTACTAAAGAGGTCATACCTGAATGAGTTGCGATGACATCCAACTGTAATATTTCTGGAGAATAGCAGGTCCAACTATCATGTGATACTGAAACCCATTCCAGAAGCTGAATTATATGCTGTTTGTAGAGACAAAGAAAACTATCCAATTGCTGCACTTCAGCTAATGAAGACATTGTTTCCTCTACCTGTTAAAAGAGAGACAGGATACTTTAGCTTACCTGAAACGATATGAACAAAAAGAAAAAAACTTTAAAAACTCATAATTATACCAGAAGAACAGAAGGGACACAATATGATTTCCATAGTTTCTGCTTGGGCAATCAAGGTTGATTTTTAATGCCTGAATATACTACATCCACTCCCTTTAAATCAAAATGAAACAATTGCCCTGATTTCAAAATGAAATCGTAAGGAACACAGCAATGTAATGGCCTATCCACCTGAAAACCTACCCGAAACCTAAGCACATCATAAAAAAGCTTTTACTAGTTTAAAAGATGTAGTGATTTTTCTCCTTAATTTAAGAATGCTTTAAAGCATTAACACAGAGGGGATTTCTCCCAATCCCATCCAGCAGGCTACGGCAGCTGCCAAAAACTCTTGCTGTTGCAGCTCAGAGAAGACATGGCATTTCCTCTCTCCCCCTTCTTTCTTCTGGCCAAGTTTAAGTCCGCAAGATGCTCTCTCTTTACAGGACCTGGGCAGGTTCATTTTGAAATTCTGAACTTCTGTTGTTTAGGAGAAGTACCAAAATTCACTGCTACATTTGAAATACCTTCTTCCTATTTACATTTAGCCTATTCCATGAAACGGGCAAATAACACACATGAAAAGAACTACTAAAGGAATTCCAGAGACGATCATGCTTGGCAAGGAAGCATATAGATTTTCTTAATCGCTTGTAGCACATGTATTTCAAAGCAAAGGAAGGTTTGCTTTTACAATTCCTGAAGACTCCTCCCAGAGGTACAAAACTTCTCTAAGCAGAGATGAAAAGCACGCTGAAAGCAGCATCTGGAGGCCTTAGATTTTCAGAATTTCAGCCGCCAGTGAATCGAGAATGAGCGAGACACCATTAGAAACCCCACCGAGAAATACCGTACGGCAGCAGCACGGCCAGGGCCGGCAGGGAAAGGTGTCCTGCAGCCCCCTGACTGACAGCATTTGCCTCTAAATGGTTCAGTACAATTACAAATTCTAGTCATATTTTTAATAGTTTTAAATGGAACTCAACCGCACAAGTTAGCTGAAACATGTCTAGGACCTTTAGAATTTTACAGGCTAATCACTTGCCCGACAAAGATGTTATTATGTAAGTACCAGATGTGGAGAAAATAAATAAGATTTCTAGAAGAAAAAAAAAAATAAATTGGGATTTGCAAACCCTTAAAGCTGGTTTGCCTGCTTCAAGCACAATAGATTTCTCTCCAGAAGCATTCTGCCAGGCAGCCAAAGCAACTCAGAATAACTTATATGTAAAGTATTAATCTATCTGTAAATTAATTAGAACATTTTACATGAGAGAGTGTGTCAAGACAGAAACCGTTCCCCATTGTTAAGCCCTTCAAACTTAGCAAGGCTTTCTTTCCATTGAACAAGAGATACAAAATAATACGTTGTTCATAGGTGATTTTAAAATAAACTCTTCAAGAGAGAAAAAAAAAAAATATGCCTGCAGACAAAAGCATATATTCTCACCAAGAAGTGTCCCACAGTTAAAAAAAAAAAAAGAACAAGGGTGATATTGGAAAGCTAACAAGTTTAATGATACATTATTTTCATGCTAATAATCAATGTGTGCCAAAAGAAGAGCCAAGATAGCACAGGCCACTGGTAATGAAACAAAAACCTTATCTTTAGGTCAGCAATTAAATCCCTGACAAGCCCAATACACGCTCAGCAGACTAACAACTAATAGGGCTTCTGTCTCTTTGGGGCTGTAAACCACTCTCCTCCTCAGGACGCCGAAGGGCTCAGTTGGTGGTCTGGATCTTCTCCCTTAGCCCTGAGCAACCAGAAACGCTGGCAAACAAAGCAAACGGCCAAAAATCAAGCAAGGCTGTGAGCGTTCACAATCAGGTCACATTGGTTGTGGTCTCCGCTGCCTCTGTGATCTTCTGCTCCCTTATAGCAAAGCCTGAATTGAAGTTCTATAATGCAAATTTTTGAATAATTCATGTTTATACTCAAAATCTTTTGATCCTGAAGACAGATTTTTTTTCCTGAGCAACAAATCTATACTTGTAAAGCTCGATGCAGTACATTTGTACTATATAGTCTTAAGCTATTTTAACAGGGACTTCTCGCCTTCTGCAAGTTGCACAGCTCATTTGGAAGTTCTACAATAGTCATTAACTGGTGTGTGGGGGGGAAATAATCAAGCCGTATTTGTCTTTGTGACAAATTTGAAACACTGCAATTATGTAATCTCATTGCCAGATTTCTGTCTGCCTAAATGGAAGAAAGGTTAATGAGGAAAAGGATTCTCATCCAAAGTACTGTCAACTTTACAAATCATCTCTAACTGCAGGAATATCTGAAACCTTTAATAATCTTGGGAGATTAACTTTTCTGTACACGAAAATCGGGCTTTATCACCACGAAACTGCTGTCTTTGCAGGAGTATGAACTTGTAAGGCTTTAAATGGACATCGCTGACTTTACAGAGCACTGCAGGGCTAAACAGACAAGATACTGCAAAACAGCAGATGCATCTGTGCGAGGCTTACTTGGACAGAGCATTTGTTTTTTAAAAAAACCAAACCCAAACCACAAAACAAACCCAAAGAATCCCACTCTCCCACTAGCTCTCCATGAGACAGATCTTCACATCGTCCTTCTTTGACCTGCAAAGCCTTTTCAGTGCTTGTTTCAACCTTTGTTCTATTTCACTTCTTTTGGAATAGTTTTCTAAGCGTATGCCTGTCAGCTCTGGGGCCATAAATCCTGATGCCACACAGCCTTTGGAGCACCGTGCCTGGGAGCAAGGGGAAAGGAAGCAGAACAGCCATCGCATTTAAGGCGTGTGTTTGAAAAAAGACAACTCACATAGGTCACAATTGTACTACATGAGGATGGCTTCCTGATTTATTTGATATTTAGCTTGGGGAAGAAAGAGGAAGAGAGAAATAAGGGGGCGAGATAATGTTTAGCCAAAAAAGCTCATCTATTATCAGGGCATCTACAGATGGCCTTGATTTTAAAGCATTCCTGCAACATTGAAACTTTTAGTTCTGGTGGGGAGGTAAAAAGGTCAACTACTGTAAAATCAGCCTGATCTTTGTCTAAAGATAAAAATTTTGATTATGAGACTATCACTTTTTAAGGCTAGTAGTGCTCTTCATCTATAAGTGAATTGATCTTTAACAGTAAAAAAATAAATCTGAGCTTTTTTTCCTGGCCTTTTGTGTGCTCCTGTGCATAAGCTAACATTAACAATAATCCAGTGACTGACATCCACCTACAAAGGAAGCATCAGCAGTTCAAGCAGCACCACCAGCATGCCCAAGGCTTTGCAGAATCCAGCGACACGCAAACTCTTGAGCACCTCCTGTCCCAAAACTTTAGGTTACCTAAAGTACAGACCCAGCACCACCTTGTCTTCCAGTTCCATAAAAGAAATAACCAGTAAGACCCTGCTCCCTGTTGCTGCCCATCTTAATCACAGCCCCGTGGATTTGCAGGATTCAACATGAAACTGAGCTCTTCAAACTGCTGTCTGGAAACAGATGTAGCACCTACAATTATGAACTGTGATCTGGCAAAGCAGAAATATCAATATTTTGACTGACAAACAATAACATTCACAGATCTTTCAGCCTTCACGGTGACTTCTAAATATTAACTAACTCCCAGAATGATGCCATAGGCATAGATCTTTGCAAAACAGTTTTACGACTAAACACAGAATCCAAGTATTCCTTCATGTTTCTTTCATTCTAACAGAGGGAATCTGATTAATTTGAAGTTATATGTATACTTAAACATAAATGTTTAACTGATAAATAAATTATATTTCTATATAATTTTTGAAACAGATTGCTATACACACACACATACAGATGAAAAATAAGCAATGCCCCAATAAAACTAGTATTGTACAAGTTCTTAGCTCTTACAAATAAGATTTTAATGATTTCTTCTTCTGGAGAAGTTGCCTTTATCTTTTTTAAACAAACTGAAGCCAAAGTGATTTCAGCTATGGAAAAAGACGAGGACACAGGGTGAAGTCAAGGTCATGTAACACAAAATCACTTCAAACTCTACCAGTCTTTGGGGATGATCTCTTAGTTAAGGATTTCTGTGGTTTAAACCTAACAGCAAGACAAATAATTACAACTCTGATTAGACAAAGCATCTTATCAATAGTAAAAATCAGAAACACAACAAAATATTAAACCAGCTCACAGTTTACCTTTCCTTTAAGGTGCTGAGAACATGGTAGTGCCATTATTGTCACCAAAACTTTCATTAGCTGCAAGCTAATTTCTTTGCAGTCTTCCTGGCATACTTCAATCAATGCTTGAACACAACAAAGCAACTGCTCCATATAAAAGACCTATTTTTTTAAAAAAGCATAAATTTATTATGGTTTTTTTAAGAAAATATAACATTCTGTTTAAGGGAGAGATATGGGAAATTACAATAATAAAATTGTAGAGTTGCACTGTATAATCCCCTAAATTGCTAACTTATTATTTCATTTTGATTGACTACATTCTACTTTTTATAGAATGCAATATAATCTTCCTCCCGCACCATTTGTTTGTATTTACCTTGTCCTGTGAACAAAATAAATGACCCTGCTCTTAATCACACAATTGTTCCACTGTGAATAAAAATGTCACAGCATTTTGCAATGCTTAATGACAATACTTTCCCATTCTGAAGAGCAATTTATTAATTAATAATATATTTTTTACAACTCTTTCAAATATTATTCCATGTTTAACTATTTTGAATGAAACAATAATGGTTAAATACATAAACCAAGAAAACCTGAGCGTCTGCTTTTATCTCAGTCAATTTCTCTCATTTGATGCAATATAACTCATGTTAATCTTGATGCAATGGATACCAGTTGAAGTCAATATTGTTGTCAGTTTGCAGTAACTTCTATGATAAAGTGCATTAGATATTCCATGAAGCTGTCAGATTACATTCAATGAACAGAATAGATCATTGTTACAAATTTAGTTCCAAAAAATAAATCAAGTGTAGGAATAGTGTAGGTTAGCTAGAAATGTTACTAACATCATGGACATGGTCAGTCCTTAACTGAACAGCGTCTGTGCAGCACTCGCTGCCTCAACTAGAGAAAGCTTGTTTTCCAAGACCGAAGGCTAGAACAATTCCACCCAACGCTTCAGCTGGAGATTAATGTGCCTACAATATCTAATGCCAAATGGAAGCAGTAAGCTTAAGATCTCACAGCAATTTTGCAGATACACTTCAGAGAATGGGTATTTGAACAATCAGGTTATAGGGCTTCCAGTTCTCTGAGTTCCGAATCATCACAGGCTTCACGGAGATTAAGGTTAGTTCCTGCATCACTGCTACATGTTCCATTAGGGAAGAAAGCTAATGAGGAAAGAACTTCAAACACGTATCTTACATTGGCTCAAAAAGACAATTATGCTAGATTCAGTCAACCCGCATGAATAACTGTTTTAAAGGGAAGTCTGCATCTGCCCTGAAGGCAGAGTTTTCTGAAGGCGCAGCACTGGCCCTTTTTTGGTCATCATAAGAGCACAGGCCTAACAAACTTTTGGTGGAATGAAAGCTGAGATTTCATTCATGAGGGAATTTGTAGGGATTCTTCTTGTGCATCTCTAACAGATCTATTTCCACATCTGAGGAACTGAAGGGAAAAAAAATAATCCTGGAAGTTAAAAATATCTGTTCCGTGTTGAAAAGAATCTCTCACCTCCTTATATAGCAATTGATGAATATTCTTCAAATGCTAAAATGAAAATGGTCTTCAAGCTCAGCCATCAATTAAGGGCACACTTGGGAGTAAATTTCTAATTTATAAAGGTATTCCTCCTATATCCTCACTTCAAGAGAAACAACCAGGCCCAACAGTTTTCAAAGCATGCTCCTAAACATACATGTAAGAGTACTGGTACCTTCCATTTAAAATGGAAAACAATAATAATTCAAAACAAAAATAAGAAGGTAATAATAAGAGGGAATCTTTCTTGGGAAACCTGACATGTCAATTACAATGGACTGTGAGAAGTTTTTGGTTATTTTTACTAATGAGGATTGAAAGACATGATCTTGTTTGGATTGTGAACACAAGGCATTTGAAAGCATGGGTTAAATTCTGCCTCTGGCTCAGCCAAGGTAGTCCTCTATCAGCACAGTACACACCAAACAGCTGCTTTCCCTGTCGTCCTTCTCATCTTCCTCCCCCTATGTGAAGCCTTTTACAGCAGTTCCCAAATTTGAACCCACACCTGCTGAGAGGACGGACTGCTAGCAAGTTTTTGGGAATAGCAGATTTGACCAGGAGCCCACAACATGGCCGAGGGAGGACAGGGAAGCTCCTGTTTTGTCTCAGACACACGTCCACAACTATATCCTGAGACAGTGTGGCCTAGGTGTGGAAGGGAGGGATCGGAATGGGAGCATTTAGGGAGAACAAGGAAAAAAGTATGTCTGAGAACCACCAGTCTAAAACTGCGGTCTGTTGTGTATTTCCCAGTTATCCTCACCTCTTCAGATCCTTGTCCAGCTTGGGACAGTGTGTTGCCAAGATCGGTCAAATGAGGCTGTAAGATTTCTTTTGGGCTACCTCGAATCACTGCAGTGAGGACCATTATACAAGATGGCTTAGGTGTCTTCTCAAAGGCTGATGTGATTAATCTCAACGACACCTTTGGGCTGACAAACGTTCCAATCAACTCTGCTGCTTTCACACACTGAAAAAAGCACAGGAACAACTTGAGGATTTTCCTGAAAACACAGAGACCATTCAACATATCAGGGGCTTTTTCTTTTTATGATTCCAGCTGTTATTTTAAATGCTTCAGCAGTTGCCTCGTAGGCCTTTTCCACTCACCCAGTAATGATTATATGCATGAAGAAATTTTCTTGACATGTGTTCAGTAAGCACATAATAAGGCATGCAAGCACTCTGCTCAGCGTCAGACACACTTCCATGAGAAAATAATGCACAGAAATGAAGTGTACAACTTCCAGCATTAATAAAGTCTCTTAGAATAACCAGATGTTGCAGATTTAGTGGTTTAGCATTTTGTCCTCCAAATGCTGTTCTGAGGAATGCTCTCAATGCACCCACCACCCGTCTATTAAAAACAACAACAATAAAACCCTGGAAGAGGATTTTTTTTTGTTATTGTACTGTACTGTATTTTGACACTGACATTTCAGTTCTGGTTTGGCGCGGAAGCACTGCCATGGGGGAACTGCCCACTGCTTTCAACCTCTTTCTCATTTTACTGAAGAGGCTTAAACTACTATGTATTCCACATGATACTCATGCTCTTCAATCCTGTCTCTGCCTTACAGACATATCGGTATGTTGTATTCGACATGAAATGCCATCACACCAGAGCTTACTCCCTACCCCATGCCCAATATTTAGAATCCAGTGCATGAATAAAGATGTAGTGAACTACTGCACCATTACCTGTGCAACAGGAACCATTTTTTATTTGATTGCTGGCTCATTTCCCCAAGCATGAAAGCTTATCTCCCCTTTGTATATAAATTTTAGCCTCGTGATGTAGCCATGGATTTTTACTTGTACATAATACTTGAAGCATCCTAGTTTTTTAGTCTCAATAGAATTACGTAGCCATGAATTCTATAGTTTTAAACTGCACTATATTTAACAGTTTCTTTTCACAAGGGCGAAGACTCAAAACAGTTATAAAATACTCTGTGTCGATGTGAACTCTGTCCTCCTCCATATTTGCCATAGAGAAAGAAAAAGTCTGTTAGTGCTCTGGAAACTGAAAAAGGACAACTCAATTGAACAGTTCAAAAACATGAACTGATACATTTGCATGGATCAATTTATCTACTCATTTTACCAGGGGAAAAGAAAAAAAAAAAGTATTAAGAGACCATCTGGTCTTTTACTCTTATACATTTCATTTGGTATTACTGGGCTAGAGAAAGACATGCACATTTTCCAAGCTGCTGGCTGCTCTGAAATGAGTTCCACAGTGACAACCGATAGAGGAGATAATCACAGTATCCTGGGAAGCAGCATCACTAAGGAGATAAAAGGCATTCACAAACCAAAGTTGTTGAATCTTAAATTTTGGCACAAGGAAGAGTAAAATTAAACACAAAAACCATCTCCTAATTGTGAATAAATCTCTTGGAAGCACCTGCGAGAAGATTAGTGATGGAATACTAAGAAAGAGACAAGTATGGTCAAAAAAGGACAGGCAAAACTCTGTGCTATTTGCACACATACTTTAGAATTTATATTTACAGCAACAAACACAAGCACCAGGACAGCACGTGGGTTTACTCTTCCAGTTACTTAAGTTTTCTCATATATTTTATACAAGCACTAAGGAACTTGAAAAACTGCATATCGACAAGTGGCATATCTTGTACTTCAACCCTAGGGCACTGATTTCCTAAGGCCCGTACACCCCTTTCTGAAACAAGATGATTTCTGACAGCATTCCAGGTTTTACTTCTCTCTACCACTGATGGGTGCGTGACTGCCTTATTCTACAAGCTCAGCCTCACTGAAAGGCAACATGGTTGGAGATCAGCTGCTGGCTCTGAAAGGGGAGGTGGAGTGGGTGCAATGGGTAGAAGGGGTAACAGAGTAAGAACTGTGGGAAGGAGATGAACAATTTGGAAAAATTAAAGGAGAGAGACAATAATTAGCACTGAGAAAGACTAAAAACAACAAGAAACTGCAGAAAAAAATAAGAAAAAGGATCGTTTCAGAAACAGATTTCACAGTCTGCATAGCTCAACTGATAGCAGGAACCTAAAGAAAAGCCCAATTTAGGAAATCAGCTTTTCTGACAGTGGTGGGATTACTTGCGTTGAGTAAGCAGAACATATTCTTCCAGTTTCCCAAAGCAATAAAATTTGCAGCTTTAAAGTAAGCTATGTGGATTTTTTTTTTTGGTTCTACTTATGTTCTCTTGCCTGTCTAGAAATATGAACAGGAGATTTTCTCTTAAAATCGTAAAAATGTTTGTATCACCTGCTTATTCTCTGCTAAATTTATCTAATGTCTTCAGCTACATGTGTTTATTCATACTGTTGATCAAAGGGTTGACAGCATCAACTATTAGGAAAAAGGATACTAGCTATTCCTCACAAAAAAAAAAACATGGGAAAAAAAGGCATTTTACAAGCTTAAAGTCAAGTATTCAAACACTGAATATCGGTATCACATGGAATAAACATACCTCAATGCGTGGCTGGAATTACGGTTGGATTATGCAGCAGGGGGAGATAAGTGAAATTAACTTGAAAGGGCATGACCTGCACATTTTTTTAAAATGGAATTTGTTGCCCCAAGGCTTTTATACTATAATCCACTGCTTATGATTTTTTAAGAGATCATTATCAATGCTTCATGGGGTTGGCATATCAACTAAGGAGTATTTAAATAACTTTGTTACTGGTCTTCATACCAGTAATACAAGAATACATTTATTTTAACAGAGTACGTATGTATAACGTTCACATACTTTTAACATCCATAAAAACCTGAGCCTGATCCTTCAGTCATGGGCAATTGCCAGTGACCTAAGGTAAGGTCAACCCTTTGAAGACTGACTCAAGACTAGAAAGGATAAGGTCTTTATTCAGCGTACAGTATGATACTGCAGCAAACTTACATTTTTAACCACATCACTCTCTTCATCCAAGCATGCTTGGTACAAAGTTCTAAGCAGCAGCTCCATGTGCTGTGTTATGTGATCCTCCGCATGTAGCAATAATGTATACAGAAGCTGGGATGCTTTTACTCTTGTGCCTTCAACCCAGTCTGTTATATCATGACAGAGACCCGGAAGAATTTTGGAGAGGTTTCTTGACACAAGTTCCCGACATCCTAGTCCTGGTCGAGTCACTAGAAAAAAACAAACAAAAAAAAAAAGGAAAAAGAAATATCAAAGGAAAAGTCAATGCACATTAATCCTTAGAAAAGTTTAAAGGCTCCGAGATAAGTTTAGCAAGGAAAAAAATATTCCAAACGCTGCTAAGAAGCTTGCCTGCGCAAGCTGTATTTCATTAATATCTACTGCAGAATTTAAACCCCACACAGCTCTCTGAAAATGTATGTATTTATTACTGGATGGTGATCCAGATTACATGTTTTAAAATGTTTACAGAAGGAGAAGAGAAAGAGAACTTTATGGATATGAGACTTCATGAATATGGCACATTACCCACTTTGCAAAACACAGCTTAATAATTTCCTTTTAATTCTTATAGCAACAAAAAACTCATTAAAAAAATAAACTGAAACACACAGAGATAGAATGGTAGAAAGACTTTTGTGTGCAAATGTTGTATTATTGCCGAGTTAAATGCAATTTGGAAAGAAAGGTAGAAGTCACAAACAGTGCAGGGGACACAAATTGCAGTAAAACAGACAACGTCAATTGTGCCCTCTAAAGGAAAATGTTAAAAGTGTATCTAGCAAATTAAAAGTAGAAAGGGTACTATGACTTGAACAAGTGCTGTGTAATAGATCAAGCCGACAAAACTGATATTATTTTAAAAAACACAGCTGTTATACAATCTCTTTGCTAAGGCCTTTTCAGGAAATGTGGCTCACTCTGACATATCTCTTAAATCCCTGTCTGATTATTACATTAAATAAGACATTTCAAAAGGAGTGAAAGATTGATTATACAGGAGTTGGGGGAATCTTTCTGTTTTTCCCCCCCACATTAAATTTCATTCATGAAGATTTTGTGGAAAGTGGGGTTTTGTCGTTGTTACTTTTTGTTTTCAAACAAAACTCAAAGTGTTACAAATACATGCACCCTACCTCTATAGAGGATGCACAGCCTTCCCAATAAACGTTTACTGTCCTGTCTAGTAATCATCAAATTTACATTTTAGCTCATTTATAAATCACTGAGACTCAGAGAAGCAACTTGACCAGCATCACAAGCAACTGTCAAGCCTCCACTTCTGTACTTCACGCAAAACTAGGACGGTGTGTTCCAAAGAACTGCAATAAACTTTTTTAGTGACCTTTTCTACAAGAGAATTTTTTTTCCCCTTTATACTGTACACGCTTATACAGACAAAATCTCAGAAGTTGTTCTCTAAGAACCACCCATTTATTATTGCCACTCCTAATGTTCACGTACTGTTTTGAGAAACATTATCCATTATAAGGTGTCAAAAACCACTGAATGTGTGAGTACATTTTTTATTTCTGGTACAGAGTTCTCCTGTAAATGCTTAAAAAGGAAGTGACTGGGTTGTCTCAGCGTATTTTCCTGCATTGCTCCATGTAACTACAAATGCTAAAAGGAAAATGGACTAAAGTAAACAGCCTGAAGAACACAAAAGGCTTATAGAAATGCCTATGAAATACCTGGAGTTGGGGAAAAAAATAAACAGAATTTTCAAGCATCAGGACATGAATTGCTGCTTCTTTTGTCAATGGAGGATAAGATTTTGGATTATGAAAACTGACAATGAATAGCAAAAGGTCAAATAAAGAAATCAACTTGAGACAGCAAATACAGACTGGCATCCTATTCGACCTGAGGCAGATTTTTGTTTAAAGAATTTGGACCATTCTTTATCAGTAGTTCCTTCATTTCAGATGTTCAAATGCAGGCATTTATCCCTGTAGCTACTCCTGTCAAAGCCTCCCCTGCTATAAACTGTCTGCACCCATATCCTAAGGCAATGGCCGCTGCTGAATGGCAAGCTCCTCAGTTGGCTGGATGACACCAGGTAGGAGGCTCTTCCTCTGACCTGCAACATCTGGCAGCCGGAGATCAAAGCGCAGGGGGGCTCATCTCTCAGGTTCATTAGCTTGACAGTTGGACTAGGATAGTTAAGTAAAATGTACTATAAACCCACAGTTATAAACAGATATTCCAGGATGTTGAATAACTCAGAAGCAAGAGCAACAGTGTCAAAATAAATCAGTATGTTATTACAAAAAAACCACCAAATGTGTGTGGAGAGGAAACGTGGGGGAAGGACAGACAAAATAACAACTCATATGGTCTGCAGTAAGACACCACAAATTGTTACTTGAAACTAAGGTATACTAGTGTCTTTGACAAAATTTTCTATCTGTACAATTAAGTAGATGATCACCCTTTCCTCTTATTTTTCTTCTTTTTTTGTCACATAAAGCGTGACTGTGAATAAGACATACAATAAGCGGCAGGAAATTATGTCTTAAAATCACCATTAAGGTGGGACTCAGGTGTGTACATATGTCCCATTCAAGCCTCCCATGCATATTTCTACCAAGCAAGATGCATGAAAAGTCAATTAAATGCAGGGCTGGAATGTTGCCCAAATTTGAGAAGCGTACTTATTCTGCTAAGATTATTTCAGAAAGTTCGTATCATTCAATTTATGAAGTAATTGACAGATGTCCCTTTCTAAAAAAACAGTCGTCCTGCCTCCCACAAAAACCCCAACACACAGCTAGAGAAAACCGAACAAGGTAACAGTATTAGCAATATAAATGATAACAACTGTTTCAAGGATGAGCACATAAAGCCTTTGATGACCTTCACTATATCATGGTCATTACAAAATAAGTGAGTAGAGCTTAAACACTCAATTTTGACAGTTTATATACATTAAAAAATTCTCTGGCTGCCAAAAAAAGAAATATGTTTCTGCCATCACTAGTGGAAGTAAAAGCATTCTTTACCATTTACAAATCCCTGAGGTAATATACATGAAATAAGGGGGGAAAAAAAAAGAATTGGAAAGGATAACAGAACAACTTGACTGCCTTCAAAGCTAAACAGTTCTGTCAAACCAGTCACCATTATAAAGTGCTTCCCCTTTCATTCAAGCATTACTGAGTAAAGGAACTTTAAAAGGAAAAAAAAGAAGTCTAATTTCAAAGGAGAAAGGACTCCGGAACCCACTGTCATGGAAAGGATTTTGCTGCTGGGTATTCTGTGATGTGATTGTCAGGTAGGCACAAGTCAAGCATGAACCTGTTCTTTCACACCAAAAGAGTTTTTGTTCTGTTAAATATGAGTACAGGAATCAAAAAATGACCCATTTAAACCCTCTCTCTCACCAAGACCTATATGCATATTTTTAAACATTAACTTTTTGAACCTAAGATGGGAAACAAGCATCAAGCTATTGCAAAAACATTTTAAAGCTACCTATAAATCATACGGTACTAAGCAGTAATCTACCCATGTTATGTATCTTGGGGTTTTGTATATAATAAAGGAAATTATTGTTTCTGTTCCCATGTTCTTTGCATAAGGTGGCAGATTTTAGTTAGCATCCCAGGGTTTCACAAAGAAGTCTGATATCATTTCACTGCAACTTTTTCTTCCACGCCAATTCTGTGGATCACTAATGCTGTGTCTAGTTCTCATTATTTAAGGACTCAGCTCACAGGCTCTTTCATCCTGCCTTCCTTTCCGGTCATTTCTGCGCCCATTCTCCACCTGTCTGATGGCTAATGCAGAATTTTCTGCTGCTTCTGCATCACTGCTGTCTCTTTTTCAGCATGGGCATTTTCGTTTAATTTTCTCCAAAACGCATTTTGGGATTAATGGAAAAATTGAAGGTAGTTACTGAACCAACTTTTTTTTTTATTTAAATTTAACATAAATAATTGTATATACATATATATTTTTCATATATATATGCTACACCTGTATGTTAACTAACATTACATCTTGTAATGAATATTACACACCCTACTCTGCTCTCATTACTGCACTGCAGCGTTCAGGGATTATTCAGGAAGTAAAAAGCACTTTCAGTTCAACACTTACCTCCTTTGGGATAATGAGATGGTGAAACGCTAAAATCCATCTTATCCTTCAGATCGTCCTCATTCTCTTTCTCCCACTGCAAGCCTATCTTTTCCCAATAAGTCCAAGCCAGTTTCCTAGACATAAAATAAGAATTTTATACCACCATGCCCCCAAAAGAAAAGCATTTTAAAATAAGACTTCCAGAAACTCTGAATTCTTAAATTCATCTGGAGAGATAGGAAGCATTCCTGATGTTTAACCCAGGCATATTAAATTGGGAGCTTATGCTTCTGTTGTACTCAGTGGACAGAGTACAGTGGACCCACCTATTCCAAAGGATAATTCTGTCTCTGTCTACCTCTCTGACTTTGTCTCTCTCATATTTACTTGAATTTAGCATAAAAGGACAATATAACTAAAATTACTGAAGATAATGCTATCAGTTTGGGTTTAAGGAAAAAAAAAAAAGGTTTTTTTCTCCAAGCAATACATCTGTGAACATAGAAACATTTCCATGTATAACAACCATTTAGGGGAAAAAAAAAAAAACCAGAAAAAAAAAGTGTTCTGCTTACGTATTTTCAGGAATTTCATCACTAAAGCTGCCAAGTAACAAAGGGATCAACTTGTGAAAATACGAATATCTATCTCGTAGGTGCAACAACCATTCTCCAATGACAGTTGTAACAGCGTGCCGAACCTTCACAGATACAAAAAGAGTATTTTAAATATGTCACAAAAATACCAGAAAAATAATAATAAAAAAATATTTGCTTTCGATATACAAGACTTGGTAAAGTACATCAATAATCTCAGAAGAAATTACAAGAACCCAGGATTTCCTCACTTACAGCAAGCATCTTAAGCAACACCCAGGGTGTCATGCTCCCTCTTGCGTTCTCACTCTGGCTTAGTTGTCTTAAGACTATTTGCTGCACAAAAGCACATCTCTGAGAGGAAGATAAGATACAGACCTAACTCTGAAGACTCTAAATTGTCATGGTTAATATCTCTCTGAGAATGCAAGAAATGTATATTTCTCTGGAATTTGAAGCTTTCCAGGCACATCTCCAGAAGACAATTTTCTCTGTTCACTATAAAGGAAGTCTAAGTTAAATAATGTGAATACACCACTCAAAACCTAAAATACTTCAGTTATGATTAAGTTGCACATTTTAAAATTACTGTCTCAATTGCATCTTATGAAGGGATCAATATTGTGTTTCTTAAGCACATGAAAAGGCCATAGAATCAAGTCCCAGAGCGATTTGACAGAATAATTTACGATGGAGCTGAAGGCACCCATTAAAAGAAAAAAGTGCCTACAAACTTCAAGAGCCAGCAGAATTAGACAGCAGCTGAATAGGTCATCAACCTTGGTTTTGGATAGCTCACAATCGACAAAGCTTGTATGCCACATATTTACATATCTTAACTGAATGAATGAAAGCTAAAAATTTGGGGGGGGGGGAGGCGGGGGGAACCACCCCAAAACAGATTCAAAATAAATCCAGAAGGAAAAAAAAAAATAGAAGAAAAGCACACCTTGGGAATCTCATCAAATAATCTCTGAGCCAGATGAGACAGAACATCATCCACAGACTTTCCATTTCCAAACTGTATCACTGCTCCAGTAGCCTGAATTACATCAACACGAACTCTGTAGTGCTGGTGTGCAATTGTTTGCATTAAGGGTTTTATCAGAGATTCTGACTGCATATGGAAGTTCTCTGTTAGGGCAGAGAGACAGAAACTTCAAACATGCCTTTCTCTATGCGGGTGACAGATCTTGAATGACATGATTTTTGTAATGCTTTGAACAGCAGCCTGATAAATGTTGGTTTATGTATGTAGCATCCAGATTTAACTTTATACTACATTAGAGCTGAACGGTAGCACACACGCACCCCCCTAGCCCTCTCCTCCCACTATTACTCCCATGCTGTAACTCCTCAGCACAGAACCATGGAACGGTTTAGGTTGGAAGGGACCTTAAAGCTCATCCAGTTCCACTCTCCTGCCATGGGCAGGAACATCTCCCACTAGACCAGGCTGCTCCAAGCATCCATCCCGGGCATGGTTCTTCTCCAGCAGATGCTCCAAGGCCTACAAGATGCACCTCTGAGGGTGCTTCTCATCTCTCTTCCTCTCTCCCGGTTGCATCCCTGTGACCTCCAACTGGTCCCTGCCTCAGCCCCTGTCTCCCCACAAGGCTGCAGGCTCACATCAGCCCACCGCTGTCCCTTGTGCCCATCCCCAGGAGGCACCTGGCATGGCCTGGGCGCAGGCCACGGCGCACCTGCAACTCTCCCGCCTGACCTCGGCATAGTGGTCGAGGAGGGTGGCCTGGAGGATGCGGATAACCTCCGCGAGGTAGGGGACGAGGGCGGCCCCGCAGCGCCGCAGCAGCAGGCTCAGGAGCTGGACCAGGCCGAGGCGCAGCTCCTCGCTGGGCTCGGCGCCCTGCGGCGGGCAGAGGCGCTGGGCCAGCGCCGGCAGGAGGACGGGCAGCGCCTCGCCGGGCCGGTCGCCGTGGCTGAGCCCGTGGCGGAGGAGCTGGAGGGCGAGATCCCGGCACCGCTCCGCCGCGTCCCCCGCCAGGCAGCGCGCCAGCGGCCGCAGCAGCTGCGCCCCGAAAACCTCCTGCACCACAGCGCCGGAGAGCGGCCGCTCCTGCACCTCGGCTCGGATGGCCTCCAGCGCCCGCAGCCGCGCCGCCCGCCCGCAGTCGGGCTCCTGCAGGCAGCTCAGGGGCCGGCTCAGGGCCTGCGCCACCTCCGCCGCCCCGGCCGCCGCCATGCTGCGGCCGTCGCCACGGAAGTGCCGCGGCGTTGCTAGGGACGCGCGAGGCTTTTACGACAGCGGGCGAGCGCTTTACGGCCAGGCG
>VXBO01011963.1:136242-246006 GCA_013400135.1 Rhinoptilus africanus
CCTCTTTTCCAGGCTAAAGAGACCTAATTCCCTCAGTCTATCTTCATAAGAGAGGTGTTCCAGTCCCCTGATCATCTTTGTAGCCCTGATCCAGTCCAGCCTTTCATGGCCAGCCCAACCTTTGTGACCAGGCTGTTTTCCTTCGTGACCAGGCCTGTCCTTCATGGACTGGCCATCTTTCATGGCCAGCCCGTCCTCAGTGTGGGGACACGGGGGCGGACAGGCCGTGTGGTGTGGGGCGGGGAGGCGCGGAGCGGTGCTGAGGCGGCGGGGAGGCCCTGCGGGGAGGCGCGGAGCGGTGCNGGGCCCGCTCGGCCTCCGCCGCCCCGGGGCTGCCCCGTGCCGGGCAGGGCGGCGGGAGGGCGGTGTACGAGCCGCCCTCGCCGTTCTTGGTCTGTAACGGAGCGAACATCTAGTCGCTGGGGGAAATAAAGAGGGGTTTGGCGTTGTTTTCCCACAAACTTGCCTTTGGGCGGCTCTGCTCCCCTTCTCCCCCGGGACCGGGAAGGGCCCTTGGCTATGGAAGGGGGACATGCTAAAATTTACCAAAAATCTTTCTGTTGTGGAAAACTGGGCTTCTGGTGACGGGGAGGGAGTCCCCAGGGGAATAGAAAAGCAAGGCTTTGCGCCGTCATTAATAATTGTCTTTGAAACTCGTGGCCGTGTATGATTAATTGCACTGTTATTTCCAAAGGCTGACTGCTGTCTAGGAGTTAAAATACTCGTTTTGTAGTTACTGGTATGTTGATTGTACAAAGATGACAGGGTTCAGCATTTCCATGTACAACCCCAGAACATTAAAACGATCAGAATCAATAGCTCTTGAATAGGCAACAGGCAATATTAAAATATCTTTGCTCCTCCAGCTCTCTCTGACAAAGGATTTGGGAACAGTCTCTTATCTCTTTCTTGCACCATTTTCTTACCTATGTCTGTTTTCTGTTTACAAGCCTGAAGATGGCTGCTGCTTCTTCCTCCTGCAACGTGGAAGAAGACGAGAGCCTGAAGGGATGTGAACTCTATGTTCAGAAGCACAACATCCAACAGATTTTAAAGGAGTGCATTGTAAACCTCTGCATAGCGAAGCCAGACCGGCCCATGAAGTTCCTCAGAGAACACTTTGAAAAATTAGAAAAGGTCAGTGATTTTCAGGTGACTTATAATTTTCGATTTTTAAACTGAAAAAGATCGTTTACAAAGTTTCAAATGTTTTGGTACATTGAACAGTAGCCTGATAATTTAAAAGGAAAAAACCCAGGCTAGTAGAAGAAAAAACCCAGCACTTTATTTGCTGATGTCTATTGTAATATTGGCTATTGTATAGAAATTTTTGTGTGTAACACCAAGATTATAATTTCTAATCAAACGGCACTTGTTAAAAGTGACCCAAAGAGTTACAAGCATACTTTGTGTTACAATACACGGTATCCTGTACTCTCATCTATGAGAGGAACCTACCTGCGAGAGCAAAAGTCGCTGTTCCCTGTTTATTCCAGTGACAGGTGATGTGGCCCTTCCCCTACAGCTGAAAAAAGTCAGGGAACGGGCAAGTGCTGAAAACCATCGGACAATTTGCCATTTAATTTTACTCCTCTCGCACATCTATATTGCTTATTCCAGGGTAACCCAACAAGAGAGACATCGTATGCTGTGACTGTCTTCAAAAGCAGCATAGAGGGGGAGACATTTTAAAACATTCCCAGGCAAATTCTTGGTAAAGCCTATGGGTGTCTTTTGCAGGAAGGGCACGTTGTGTGAGCACAACTTTTCCCTGGGGATGGGATTTCTCCAGAAATAAATGGGAGCACAGGGCTGCACGTTGGTTGTTACAAAAGTCCTCAGTCTGCCAGAGACTTTATTCATATACTTAGTTAAAGAAGACGATTATTTGCCTTTTTTGAAGGAAACATCTAAAGTTTGTAGGCTTAAGATAAGAGTTTTATGTAGTTTTTTCCTTCTACAGGCGGAATTTTGTAAGGACAGAGCAAGAACAACAAAAACTAGTGAATAATACATGGAGCTGATACATTACAAGTGATACAAACATTTTATACATGTCACTGTCCGCTTTTCAGATAAATTTTTCTGTAGATGAGTATATGCCAAATTTGTGTTGCTTTAAAAAAATGCAAACGTTGCATTCTGGTGGAAGCCCAGTAAAAATGCCTGTAACATCAGGGAAGGGTAGGAAGTACAAGATGTTATTTAATTGTAATGCGTATTACTAAAAAAAAAAAAATCTCTTAGTTCTGCTTATTTTAATCTGAGAGCCAAGACCTGTTTCAAGAGAGCAACATCTGTTGAATTTCCTTTATCGTGTTATAATTGTTACCCATCTTAGTGGATGCAATTCTGGACTTCCTGGCAAAAAGAATAAACATAATTTTTGCAAGAAATGTTAAAATATGCTGTAGTATTTTAGAATGTTCTCCATAGCTAGTGGGTTACTTGAGTTGTTGTACTGGGGGAGTTTGGCTTTATGAATCTAAACACAGGACACAGAATTGAGACAGGAAGGCAGTTCCTGCTCTTGAGAGATTATATATTCTTTCATGCAACCTCCTGTTATTTCCCAAAGAGCAGCAGATACCGGAGTTCCATAGCAGGAAACCGATCAGGATGCAAACACACAAGCTGATGGATGTCACTTGTAACAAACCAAAAGGAGATGTTTTAGAAAAACCAGGCTCAAGGTGTCAAATTCTGTGAATATCACGCTTAGTATGGAAGGAAGCAGTCTTGCCACTGACTGGAGGAGCCTGGGAGCTAAACCTGTTGAGTCTAAAGGCTTTGGGATGCTCCTGGAGGTTTCCAGAACTGTAATTCTTGTTCCTACAGCAGTTTGACTTCCTCACCCGACCACCTCTGAAGACTCTCTTGAGATGAATTGCACTGGGGAGGATTTTCTGCCATAGGTTAATATTTTGACTTGGTCAGTTGCATAATAACAGTTGAAGGAAGGCTTGTAAAGATAGAGAAATCATCTCAGTAAGTTTTATCCTGTTTTTAGAAGACACTTGTCATATATAGGTAACCTGAAGAATCTTAATTGAATTGTGAATTTAGCAATTGCCTCTTACAGATTTTTGTATGTGAATGAGCAATACACGGCTATGGCACGTTTGCTATTAGCTCCTGTAATTTTGGTCCTGTGTAGGGAGAGGAGTGAAAATCTTTGGGTTTAAGCACGATTATCTAAATGAAGTCATGTATTTTTCCACCGAAGTGTGGTATTTTGAGGTTATTTTCCAAACTCATTAAAATAGACAACACGTTCCACTGAAGAGAGCAATAGAATAACAGGGTATCTGTCAAAAACTCATGTGGGCAGTTTGGAGATGAAGTGTGGGATATTTTTCAAGTGTTTAAAAAAGGAGTTTATGGAAAATGTGAAGAGCTCGATCCACATCAATGCACTGGAACTACCTCAGAGGCAAATCCAAAAAAATGTTTAGTTCATTTTGCTGACTACATCTCATAAAATCAACTCGGAAAAGCAAGGTTTACTATCATATGGAAGATCAGACCAGATCATAAATGCTTTTCACCTTACTTGTGGTGACATCAGAGCTAGCTCCCTCGCCTTCAGCCTGCATCTGTACTGCTGAATGAAGACGGGCCAGGGACTAGCCCCTGACCCCACACCACTGACTGGCCCCAGATATAATTCCTAGATCTAACATGTCTGGGAGCAGGTTTGTTTTGGCAGGAGGGAGTTCAAGCAGCTCAGAACAGAGCCAGGGAATGAGCTCATGGTTGGGGGATGTGGACTGTCTTGGGCTAGTATTCAGGTCCATGGCTGGGCCATTTTTTATTTCACAGTATAGACATGGCCTGAGGGGGCTGTAAAGTGGGAATATGAATAACTACTTAGGAATAAAGTGCTAGAGATTGAAGTTTGATGCTGCAGTCGTTGTTTTCAGCTGGAGAGGTGCCAAGGTCAGAAAGAAATGACTGATGCCTTTTTAAGTTTGCAGCTTATTTGTGTCAAGTGCAACATTAAAAATCATAACTCTGAAAATAATTCTAGGAGAACTTTAATAGTTATTTTTCTGTTCACTTAATACTGGCAGGACCTGCATGTCTTAAGATGCCAGTAATTGCTGGGAATCAGCCTAAGTTTCTGTATTCTGAAGTTTGCAGGTCAGTTTTTATATGCTGTGAGGTACGAACTTCAAGAGGACATCTACTCTGCTCATGTGAACCCTTACTTTGTAAAACTCTCTGACATTCCATTGAACACAGAAAATAGATACCTGAGATTTAAAAAATTATGTAGTGTTTTCTTTTGAATAATTTGTTTTACATTTCCCTGTGACTGTATAGAACTTCTTGTTGGTGGATGGGGTGAGGAAACCCTTTCCCTTGGGGGGGTATTAATTGGCTTTTTTAGAGTGGGGGAATAGATGTTAGCTAAGAAATTGTGGCATTATTTAACAGCTGTAATTAGGTCCTGTTTACTTGAGGATAAAGAAAGCAGAAAAAAAAAGGAACACATCTTTTATTGCCGGCTCTTACCTTATGTAAAAAAGTTAATTACTAAGAAGTTACAGGCAAAGCCTTGTATTTCCAGCTGTACTGAGACTGCAAAACCTTCATTAGTGTCAGGCTGCGTACTGCCATGATGGTATGATCAAAGGTGGAGTTGGCTTGCCAAGCTAAGCTAGACTTTTGTTCAGCAGAAAAAAAATATGATAAAGAGGAGAACTAATGAATAAAGTGGGACAAAAGAAGGGGAAGCAGCAGGAACCTGCAGGATATGTTTAGATGTTACCGAGTACGTTGCTGAAGCCGTTTTGCCGGCAGTGTGTTTCAGAGCAGCGGCTTTGCTACCTGAGCCAGCTGGTCTTTGCTGGTGTCTTTTGGACCTGAGCTCTGCCCTTGTATTGCCCTGTGCACGCACAAGAAATACTGTCCTGCACACACTGCACATACGGTCTTGGGCTGCTGATGCTGCATGTCTTAAGGTACCGCCCAAAAAGGAAGTTTTAGTAAAGCCTGGGCTCTATCATCTGCGATTAAATAAAGCAAAATGAGATTATCTGCGTAGCTCCACCTGGTGCTATCAGACAGGATTGCACACTGACCTGCCCGGAAAAATAAAGGCATTTGCGTGACAGGTTTGCTGTAAACTAGCACTGAAAAGAAAGTATGTAGTAATCTACGAATTCATTCCTTGTCAGTAAAATACAGTTTATTTATTTATCATAAAGAGTTTCAGAACTAGGGGCATTTCAGCATCAAAATTTGAGCATCAGGTTTTTCTTCTGCAACAGTAGTCTCTCCCAGTATTTACATTTTGTCACAACAAAAAATTTGTCAATCAGGAATTTCCACCAGAACCTGGCCAAAACAATGAAATTTATTCTTATTAAGTACAGGTGATTATGCTAAACGTAACTCATTCCTTTAAGATAAGACGAGGAGAGGTTACAGACTGGAAGGAAGATCTTATGGAGGAAAAGCTATCAAAAAAGGCATTAACTAAGCAGTTTGATAAAGACGAATAAGAAAAATATTTCTGTATCTTTCAAAGTTTGCAAAGCAGTCGGGGGGTGTCTGCTTGGTGTTCAGAAATGTCGCTAGAGCCTGTGGCAGCGTACCTGAGCTACTCGAGATGCTGATGGCAGCCACAGTGGGAGCCACGGGTGCCCTGGCTGTGTGACAAGCTCTGCTCCTGCCACTCCGGTACCGGTACCGGGGAGAGCGGGATGAAAGTCAGCTCAGGGGTACCTCTGTGAGTGTTATGAGAGGTGACAGTTTTCCTGGAACAGGTAAAGAAAAAAACAGGTGAATTTTTAAGACCTCTTGGTCAAGCTTTCCTAAACGCAGGAGGTTTAGGGAAGGGTGGAGGATGAAAGGAGTAAGAGCAGAAAGAGGAAAATAAAGTCTTTTCCTAAGATATAGAGTTGGTTATGAGTAAAGCTGTGCTCTTACAAGCTTGTGCAGAACTTGTTGAGTGTTGCTGAGCTTCCTCTTCACTTTGTGTGCGTGCAAGGATGGGTAGCTTTCCCGGTCTCACAGTCAAAAACTAAGAAAAATGGAGCACAGTAATGGAATGTTTCATGTCATGTTTTACATTCATCAGGATACTTAATCCGTGTTAATCTTTAAGCATCTAAGTGGCTTTAAAGAAACAGGTTCATACTTAGCATTAAACACACTAATGAAATACCTTTCCAAATATATGTAAAGTTAAAAATAGTGCTAGATAAGGCACTGTGTGATGGCAGATTTCACTAGATCACAACAGACGCTGGGAAAGCTCTCGATGATCCTGATGGGCCTTCACAGCTAGGAACAGGTCCATGCACATATTTGCCCCCAGCTGACGCAGCCTTTTATAGGCTCCCAGACACATGTAGGGGCCCTCAAGCCTTATTTTTCCAATCGATTTTTGAAAAAGAGTTTACCTGGGTTTAAATCCTGTCTGTGCTGGAGCCTGGGGCTGCAAAGCTGGCCGAGTACCTGCCCTCCTGCTGTCTGCAGCTCAGCAAATCCCTCACCGATCTTTTGAGAGGCTGGTCAGGCTACATAGCAGCTCCCCTTGGGCAAGGTAAAACTCCAGATTCGGGGATGTAAGCGTTTTGAGGTGGTGCTCTTGCAGTTCCTTCTCGTTCTCTGTGTTTTACAGTCATCAGAGCATCGGGCAAGGTCCTCTGACAGATGCCGACCCTTTCCATCACAGCCGATTGCTTAGCCAAGGCGAGGCCGTAGCTTTTCTCAGAGGCAGTAAATTTTCTTCAAAATTATTTCCTTTCCTTCTCTTTCATTGTAGGAGGTGACTTGAGGAGCAGAGGTACTTAAGCTTTTTCTATCTTCCCACAGTAATTTTTTAAAACCAAGGGCCATGCCAAATAGGAATAATAGCAAGGAGAAAGGCCATATAAAAAATGATGCAAATCAAACCAGATTTCCAATATGAGGGTGAATTTTGGTTTTGCTCTTGTTTTTTAGTTAGTTTTCAAGTAGTTCCTCGTTAATATTCTCCTAAATGCAGAAAAAGATGATTCCTTATTTTTAAATACCTTTTTAGTGCTGCATGAATTCACTTTAGTTGGACACACAGGATGGACACCAGTAAGAGTGGATGGAGAACAGAAGTTTTCATAGCGGATTTAAGATTATTTGAGGTTTGACTTGGTTGCAGTTAAGAAAAGGAGCTTAGATTTTGCAGCGCTGTGGGCTTTGTGGTGCCATGCTGAGGTCTGCACCGCCGTTGCTGCCTGCTTGGCAGCCAGTGTGGGAACTGTGCCCTCTGAGCTCTGCCGGCTCAGGCTCCTCAAAATAAAAGTGTGTCTGTAGTTATTTAATTATTTTGTTTGGATTTATTGGCCAATTGTGAAGAAAAAAATACTTAATGAGTTGTGAGCATCCCACTGAAGGGTTAAGGGGGACGTGGGTTCTCTCCTGCAGTTCAGGTTGCTGGCTAGCCTGAATAGCTCTGTACCAAAGAAGGCACTCATGGCCCACGGAAGTTGTTTCGGGTTTCAGAAATGAAATGCATGTGGAAGGGAGGAGGATGAAAGAAAGAAGAAAAAGCTGAGTATATATTTAAGGTGAGCAGCCCAGCACACATATTTTCATATTTGTACTAACGTCAGATAATTTCTTAGAGAATAAATCGAGCAGAATTTTATTGAGGAGTAGAAAATGTAGAAATGTTTTAACGACAATTTCCACCCTGAAATGACTGAAGAAACACAAGATTCTGAATAACCATCCTTGCTGTCAACAGCACGTTTGATCTGTGGACATCAGTATGCTTCTAACTGTTAAGTGGGCCTACACAACAGAAGTATTTTAAGGAGCAAAGTGGCGTGCTAGCATTTATGATTCCCTCTTTCTTGGTAAGCTCAGTTATCACCTCTCTCTTTCTGTGCTCCGATGGTCCATTTCTGCCTCTTAGATGTAAACCTTACTGAGACTGGTGGCATTTCTCTTGGATTAAGGGTCTGCTTTGTTAGATGGCTGCAATAAAAACCAAACGAGCAGCTTTGACATTACATATCCAGTGATTAAAACCTTCAGGGTGACTTAGGTGTTCTGCTTCTTGTTGAAAAATATGGCATAGTATTTAGCATTTTAGTTTAAATTATATTTGCCTAGCAGAAATAGAGCTATTCTCTGGACATGTTTCTTTTTATACAAGGTATGCATGCATACATTGTTGTTTGACTGGGTTTTAAAAATCAGAAGTGTTGGCTACGGTTCTCTTTGATTGTATAAGCTTTTAAGTATCAAAAAATGTGGCCTGTGTTTTGTAGCACAACCTCTCTTGCTTTACTGCGCCTGTTAGAAAGCAGGGAAGAGGTGGTGATGGGCTGAGGCACTGCAAGAGGCTGGAGGGGAAGACAAGGAGCATTAACATGCTGCAGGAGGTGAAAGGACACTGGTAAAGGGACCCCAGAAAGCAAGCGATCCAGTCAGGCTGGCAGAAGAGTAGGCGGATTTTTGGCAGGAGAATTTTGCCTAGATTGGACATCAGGAATGAACTGAGATGCAGAGAGGCCAGCGAGGATGCAGCAGTAGTAATCAAAGTAGCGGATAACTGTGGGGTGGATAAATGTGTAGCAGGGGGAGTGGATGTTAAAGATACTTCCTAATGGTGCTGTAGGAGAAAAGGTGGCATTTCACACTAGGGAGGAAGGGCAACAGTAGTTGGGATTGTGTGAGAAGCCTCTGGTTATGAGGCTGACAGATCATAAGGTTGGTAGAGTTGCCCATCATGACAAAGACAAGACTGGAAAGGACATTAAGACCTCTCAAATTCTCCAGCTTTCAGTGATGACATCAGTCAGTCCTGTGCTTCCAACAAAGCGGAGTGCTTTGCCTTTGGCATTTATTAGTTGCTCTAAATCATTGTGTCAGGCTCCAGGAGCGATGAGGCAGTGTTAGAAACCTTCCTGTGCTGAGACCATCTCCTCTGGGTCAATTCCAGTGCAAAGAGAGATTAGTTATGCGCGCGTGAACTGCCCTGCACATTTGCTGTGGATAAACAGAAAGTGCATTCCAAGTCTGCCAGTCAGAAAATGTAGGAGCGCGCTTGGGGAAAAAGAAAAGAGAAAATATTTCATTTAGAGTGTACTTTGTGTTGTTGCTTTTGAATGCAATGAATGAACTGCAGGAAGCAGAGCAGGGGTAGTGAGCGGTGATCCTGAACGGCTGACTTGCTTTTAAAGGTCTCTGCGGGTTGTTGTAAAGCTGCACTGTTACTCGGACCCTCCTCAGGTGCTGTCCTTCCTTCAGCTGAAACATCTGGGTTTCCAGGCGATGACAGAGCCTGAAAAGAGAGACCAGGAGAGGAACTACTGGAAGTGAATTTCTGTTTGGAAATGCTCCGGCTGATAAAGAAGAAAGCTTCTGGTTAGGAAGCATGTGTGCTCTGCACCAGCAGTCTGAAAGGAAGGGTACACCTAAAAACTCACAGCATCGTGGCTGCTTCACTTGCAGTGTTTAAACTCATTAAAAACTTACGGAAGCATTAATCAGGAAAGGCGATGACTCCATACGCTGTGGACAGCATGCTAAATTCCCGTGTTTTATACCTCAGCCTCTTGGAGCACAAATATCTTGGCTGAAGGTGGACATTCAAAAGGTAAATGGGTCACTGCAGTTGTATTTATTCGTTCTTCTTTCCTTTAATTGGAGGCAACAATGGTATATTTCCTTTCCAGTTTATTATCACTAAAGTCAGTGATGGCATTCCAGTTTCACCACCCATCTCCTCCAAAAATCCCAGGAAAGGCTTTTGTTCACAGCATTAGCTAGGTTTTTGGTCACTTGTAGCATGGTTGGACTGCAAGTAGGATTAGATGATGTGTATAATGGAATAGGGTGTTACAGCCACACAGCAGTGTTGTTTTGTAGATTTGGGGTGTGTTAGTATGTCACTGTATTGGACTGGGGCAGTGACGTTGGAGGCTTCAGTCAGCGGCGCCCGTGTGGTCCCCTACTGCCATTTAAGACTCCCTCAATTTTATGTGCGTGTCCACTGGGGCTGGTAGATGTGACACAGGACAGCATGAGACCTGTGTCCTCCTCAGCTAGCAGCTGGAAGCCAAGCAAGACCACCCAAAATGGCACTGGACTACGGATAACTGGATCAGACCCTACATGTCCTACATGTCGGGAGCATCTCCACTGAAGCCAGTGCAGATACTGGTGTGAAGGGAAGAACAAGGTGCTCACTGAGGCTTGTGCAAAGGCCATTACGCTGTTTTGCAGTTGTCTTCCATGTGTTTTCTCATTTTAAGGTGGACATAATTGGGCAGTATGATTGTGAATTATCTGTGCCATCCAAATAGCGAGTGAGATTGCTTGTTGTCATGACGACAAAAGATGGTGAGGTGTTTACTTGAAAGTGAGTTCTGCACAAGCGTTCACATCAAGCTGTGTATGAAGATCAGTGTTTGAAGAACTAGACTTCAGAGAGTCCATTCCTCCTTTAACGTATTTGCTGTATTTGTGCAGTTTTACCCCAGGATATATGGAAGACGGCTTTTTGAAAGCTTAACCCAGGACAGAGCGTACGCTTTTATTTTCAAAGGGCACTCTTTAGTGCAGTAATGGAAATCCTACCTAGACCACAAATAGCGGCATATGGAAAAGCCAGCCAGTCAACTATCTGCTGTTTATATAAAAGGAGTTTGTAGCGAAGAGACTTCCTTTTAAAATGAATCATATGGTAACTCACTTTTATAATCCTTTAATATCTTTTTGGCTTTAAAAGGTATTTGGGTTTAAGAGCATGCTTTGTGATATTAATTTTATCTCACTGAGCTTTCTTTCCTGTACAAATCTGTGCTGGGGCAGAGGAGATATTATTTATAATTCCTTCCAAGTGCTTTTTATACAATGTATATTGAAAAAGAAGTGTGTGTTTGATATTCAGATGGGGCAAACTACTGGTCTTCTCTAGGAGTAAATATGCTATGTATAAAAAGAACTGTGTAAGTGCTGCATACCATGAAATAGTTACCTGACTGCCTTCTTCTTGTAGTTGCATTTTAGTGTGCTTTCAGCTGCTTATTGTCCAGAAAGGTCTTCATTACCTTTCAGTTAAGCTCATAAAGGTGAATTTAGTTGTGTCCACTTAATATAAAGAGAGAAAGTCACACTATGAAAGAGATATGTAAGCTACAATAGTCAGTAATGTTATTTGAAATTCTTCAGTTGTAGGTTTGGTTTTGATGATTAGATATTAAATACAATGATAATGTGTAGTGCAGATACTTTTGTGTTAAATGTTTGTGTCTCTACAAGTGCATAATTGTAATTAAGGAAGCTGGAGACAGTCAGAGAGGAATTTCATGTGGGGAAGAAGTTGATGAGAATGCTTAAATAGGACTTGCAGTTCTTACACGATGGGAAAATACAGCTGAGTCATTTTTTAAATATCCAGTGCTGCTATTTGAAATTTGAATTGGAAATTAAAAATTTTCAGTAAGTATTTAATACATCTGAAGTCAGCTTTTTTTGTTTACAGCACCAAGCTCAACTGTGTTATGGCCCAGGAGTTGGTGTTAAAAAATATACTGATCTCAGAAAGAACCTGGCACTTTCTGAGGCAGGTCAGGACCTTAAATAAAGTCAGATTTTTAGCCAGCCTTCTACATTTCACCTCTGTGCTTGTCTCATAACTATTTCAATAGTCCTCTAATCAAAACAAGAATGTGTGAAGCATGGGAAATACTATTTAGTTATTTATTTAAAATAGCAATAATACATCAAAGATTGTTGTCAAAGGCTCCTTAGGTTAATGAGATGGGCATTGTCAGTGATGATGAGGAAAGAAACTGGAATAAGACCAGAAAAGACAAGTGGCATGACTGGATTTGTCAGACATTTGTAAACATCAATGGCAAAACATATATTAATCATCTGTTTTTCTTGCAAGCTTAAAATTGTGAACTTGTGCCAGTTTTCTGTACCACTCTTTTCTGGTGTCATACCTGATGAGTTAACTATAACTCATTTCCTCTGTCATGGCGACCAACTGGCTATGTTGGTTATCCACCACATGTCTAGCACTGGTGCTCCCATATCCTCCCTCCTCCACAGGCTCCATCTATTACCTCTGCTTGGAAAGTCTCGTTGGAAATTCGCTGCCTAAGACAGCGGCCAGGTTCTGGTGTCTCCGTCAAAGGAAGGCTGGTTTTATGGGGTGGACAGGGACCTCAGCATTACTGCCTTTTCCTCTGGGTAGCCTGCAATGCCGCTCATCTGAGTTGTCTCAAAAATCCTGGAGTTGTTCAGGGCAGCGCTCGATGATAGCTGGCTGTGTGCGTGTCAGTCAACATAACCCTGAGACTGTCAGGGTGCGGGTTACGTCTACGGCAATATATAATAGAAGACAGCAAATAAAATTACTGACTGCTGCTGCCCTGCCCAAGTTGGCTTGTCTCCTTGAAGTGCTCTTGTCTCTCCTGCACGTGCCCGTCGGTTTCCTCTGTCAGACCAGCTGGGGACAGGACATGTGGTCCATTCTATCTCCGGTTCTCCCCTGCCTTAGCTGGAGTCAGCGAAGACTAGAAGTCAGCCAGCTGGGGCGGCACTGGAGAAGAAGCAAAGGCAGAGTGGTGTGTTGGGAGCAGGATGCCAGGCTGAGGTGGTATGGGGGGCGAGGAGGTGGGCTGGAAACCAGCAGACAGGTTTTGTTTGGCTGGTGGATGCGGATGATGCAAAGGGAATTTTACTCCTTTGTGCTTTCCCTTGAGTCCCAGGAAGCTGAAGAATAGGAGATGGGGGAGGGAGGAGGCTCTGGGAAAGTGTGATTATGGGTAACCTTGTTTGTTCCAATTCTTTAGAAGCCAAATAATTCCGTGTATGAATTGACAAAGCCTTGCAACTCTGACATCCTTTCTTGAAAGTTTTCTATACTGTTTCCTGATCTTGTTACTGCCTCTTCAGGGATTCCCCTTCGTATTTTATTCTCTGTTCCATGAGCATGAAATTTGGAGAATAACCTCCCTGTTGGCCAGCTGGGGCCAGGCCAGCCATCATTTTTCACAGTCCTCTGGAGCCTACCTTGGATCTTATTTGCTTGGAAGTAGTCCCATTGATTGTAAAACTGTTATATGGCAGAAATTCTGGAGTAGGGAGCATCTTTGTTCTTTCTGGTGACAGTAAGCCTGCAAAGCAGAGCAAGATGAAGAAACCTATCTAATATATCAATGTGTGACTTCTGATATGCTCTCTGTACAAGAGACAAAGATACGTACGAGCCAACTGAGAAAATAACAGCTGTGATGTTGGAGAGTAAGCAAAAGAGGCTTGTTCTTTTGCTTTCTCAGCCAGGAGTAGCTGCAAAGATGTATCTGCAGTTTATAATACATTGATTTCCATTACCTGTAAGAAAAGTTTGAACAGGTCAAGTATTGGAGTGATGATACCTGTACACACATTATAATTAGCGTCAGTCCTTTATGCTGCTCACATTAAATTTTTATTATTCTTTCAGCAGTACACATGTGTAAACTGACAGTCATCCAAATGCAGAAATGAAGGGGTTGCTGAGTGTCGTAAAAGAAGAGTGAATCAAGTACATCCAGCAAGTTAGCTACACGGGTAAGGGATGTTTCATGGTCTCTTTTTGCCTTGCAGGAAGAATGCAAACAAATACTGGCTCGGCAGAAATCCAGTTCCCAGTCTGATTCTCATGATGATGAGATTTCCCCTCCTCCTCCCAACCCAGTGGTCAAAGCCCGGCGCAGAAGAGGAGGTGTCAGTGCAGAAGTGTACACTGAGGAAGATGCCGTTTCTTACGTCAGAAAGGTGATGTGTTACTGTCTATCCGATTCTGAGATGTACAGGACAACCAGTGACTCATATTATTCCGTGATATTTTCTCACAATTTGGACTCATGGGTCAGCCTGTAGGATGTGTCCTCATGCCAGAATAGGCATGGCTTGACCATCTTCTTCACACTCAAGTTCTTTTGCTGCCTCCTTGAGTAAGCACTTCCCCCGTCAATGTGGCTTCAGCATTCTCTCTTCTTTCATTTCTGAGATGTGCTGCTGATCTGTTTCCCCCTCTAACAGGGTTGGTAATTCTCAGCCCTTTTCTTGATATTCACAGACTCTGTCAGCTTCTGACTTCTGTCAGAACCTCACAGTTTTGGAAAGTAGCCTTTTCTACTGCTGCATTTCCTACCTTTTTTTTTCCCAAGAAGTCACTTCTAGCTCAAGTTTTCTTCTAACCCAGTTCATTTAGGTTCCCAGACGATTCAGGCACATGGTTCCCATGTTGATTGGGTCCCTAACCCATGGGTTTTCGGAAGTCTGTTGACCATACTTGGGCAATTTTATATGACTGTTGTCTTTGAAGAAACGCCAATCCCAAGTTAGGTAATTGCTTCAGTAGGAACACTAATTTGGGCTTCTCTTTTTTAGCGGCCTTTTCCACAAAAATATGTAGCTATGTTTTATCCTCGATATCTCTTAATAACTCTGCAAATTTTTTTTTTAAACTGGCCAGAAATTTCAAATGTTATTAAAAGACAGACATTACAATAGCGTATGTCATGTTTGTTTAGGGAGCCAGGCTAAAAACGCATTTCATAAGGCTGACAGATGCTACTAATATGCTTTTGTGCACGCCTGGAGTAGCTTTAACCCAAAGAGCTTTTCCTTTATGGGAATACATTTTGTCAGTCACTGTTTTTGGCAGAATACTTTCTGCCTTTGCAGTCAGATGTGCTTTTGTCATCCACTTATGATACACGTTCACTGGCTGCTCTGGGGATTTCTGTCCCGAGAAACAAAGAATTAGGAGAGGCTTTCAACCTAAAAACAAGTATGGAGGAGTATTCTTGTGGTAGTTAAATAATGCTTGCAAGTATACAGTAAATTTTAACAGCACTGTGGTCAAGCTATTAAAGCACTACACTGTGAAAAAACTTGCATGGTATTTTAAAAGCTACTTTCAAGCACTTTTCTTTTTGTGCAGTTTGCAATATTCCCCTTAAAAACTTCTATGGAGGGATCACCTTTTCCTCTGCTTAATCTGGGCTCCATCTGACTCTTCTGAAAATCAAAGGAAGTATTCCTTCCCACACCCCTGAGTAATTCTTTTATGTTTATAGTGGAACCTGAAGTTAACTTTGTTTTCTTCCTTCTTCAGCAGTGATGCCAATAAGCCCTGACAGTAGCATGAGTAGGCAAGAGCCAGAAGAAGCAATACAGATCATATTCTTTGTGTTCAGTGACTGGGGCTGTTATGATTTTAATTTCCTAGGAACTGACTGAGCTGAAATAATAATAATTTAGGAGATGGTTTCTTGTCAGGCAACAGATGCTGCAAGGAATATTGACCTAGCACTGGGAGGGTTTGTGTCAGTGCTTTGTCTTCTGCCATCGGCAAATGAATCCCATGGTGTACCTCATGGATGTGTGTTTGTGACAGCAATTTCTAGAATACAGAAATAAAGGGAGACACTGAAAGGACAAATTATGAAAGTAATTTAAAAGTGTAAAAAGCAAGGCAAGAGTTGTGTTAGACTATTGCAAACAGATGGAATTTTAGATAGCCAGGAAGAATTGCTGGCTTGGATTTAGATGTTGGATGGAAACACATCTGGGTCATAAGCCGATTTAAAGGATCCCGTGAAGGGGTGAGCTATAGGATGAGCAGTGCTAAAGGAAGTGCAATGAGTTATGTCACTGGCGAGAAAATCGAAGGAGATTTAGCTTTGTGATTTGAGCAAGCACCTGGCATGGCTCCGTTCTGAGGAGCACAATGGAAGATCTCTGTGGACGTTTATTTCATTGCTTCATTCCTGAAAGAAGAGAAAGCAGTATTTGTCAACACATCTGACATAACATATAGTTAACAACTAACAGAATAGCAATCTCGCTGTAAAGACGGTTATCGGCTTGAAGAGAACGTTCAAGGATTACTTGGAAGAGTGATGTAAGAAATGTCAAGTGATTCTTTCCGACATTTGACTTTGGTCAGATGCCTGGATACTGCGACACCTAAAGAATATCTCCTGTGTTTTCTGTGTTCCTGCCCCAATGCTTTGGTCTCTGCCTTGTGGCTTTCATTGCTGCAGGTTTAGACTGAGAAAGGCTAGTCTGTCCTGGTCTGTGATCAGCCAGAAAGGTTGCAGTTGAATGTCTTTGTGATCTTCTCAGTGTAGTATTTTCTTCTTAAATAATCTAGATAAATTCTTCCTGAGATCTGGTTCTACATCAGTTTTTCCATTTGAGACATCGTTCTTCTGGTTGGATGGGTAATATCTTGCTTTTACAGAATGAGGAAAGGAAACCACCTAAACATCAGCATACGTAGGAACTTAAATACATATATACTGGATTATATGAAAATGTGAAAGATAAATTTCCATTATCAGACCTTTTTTCTACAGTAATTAAAACAGGCAAACAAGTGTTGATTTTCAGATTAAAGTAGGGTTTATTTAGCACTTAAAACTTCTGCTAGGCTTGATTCTGTCATGTTATAATGAAACTATTAAGGAAAATCACATTGCTAAAGCCAGAGAATGTCTTTTACAAGTCATAACCTTGTTACACATTTCTTGTGTCTCTTGTAATTACAAAGTCTCTGACTGACAGAAGATGATGCTTGGCAAATACAGAGATACAGTGTCTTTACTGATATCCTACCAAAATGCTTACGAAAATGGAAAGCCTAACTTGCAAGTCTTATAAAAAGACTTCACCCAATATGAAAACATGCGTCTGAATTTCAACATATATTTTGAGCAAATTCATGTACAGTGGGACTTTTCCCATCTCTCCAATTAACAAATAAAAGTGCCTCTTCATTCTCAAATGCAAGTCCTCCTCATTTGCCATGAAGCGAAGCACAGGGCTTCGACCCAGGTGGGCCTCTCTTATACCACAGCCAGTACTGAGAAGTAGGGTGTAATCAACACGTTTTTACCTTTTACCTAAAGAAATGTTGCTCATTCCCTAGTTTTAACAAGAGGTTGCTTCTGATATTGTTTGTGGGAGAAGAAGAATATGAAATATGTTTTCCTCAGTCCAAGAGAATTGAAAGGAGGCAACACAGCTGCCAGTACCTGCCAATTATAGTATTTTATGGATATTCTTCTCCCCACTCATCTCGGATCTTATATTTCTTTTCCGGTTGTCATATTGAGAACATAAATTCTTGTCCTCACATTATCAAAACTGTAATTTATTACTTTTTTAGTGGCTTTATAGTATAGCCTAAACCTGTCTCAGCATTTGAAATCAAATTGCATCCATTATCTTGAGTAATGAAATTTTCTCTGTATTTCAGGATCTATGAAGAAATACAGCCAGGCATGTAATGACCCTTCGTTCTTTTCTCTACAGGTTATTCCAAAGGACTATAAAACTATGACTGCTCTGGCAAAGGCCATCTCCAAGAACGTGCTCTTTGCTCATCTTGATGACAATGAACGAAGGTATGAGGCGCTTTATGATTTAAAGGAATCTGTGACTTGACCTGAGGAATTGTATTAAATTTTATCTCAGGGATCAGAACTGCTCTCACTGATGCGTTTGAGCCAAGCTAGATGTACCCTCACACACACACACGGTATTATGACAGAGGGTAAAATCACAAGCTAAAAAAGGGCAATAACAGGTTAGAATGTATTCAGACATATTTAATAGTTTCAAATCAGCTGTGCCTGGTGAACTTTATTCTAGGTTACTTAAGGAATTGGCTAAAGCAAACTCAGAAGCATTTGTAGTTATTTCTGAGAACTCAGGGAAGATAGGTCAAGTGCTGGAAGAGTGGGAAAGAAAAAGCATAATGTCTATGAAGAGGTAAAAGAATTACATGTGAATTATTTTGTTCTTTGAAAAACTGGAACAAACAAGTTATCAGTAAAAAGGAGACCAAGGAGTTCAGTAACAGCCAATGTGATTTTTATAAGCTTGAAAATGTCTTCCTACAAGTGAGTAGCAAGTCTTGTAGCGAGGGAAGGCACAACAGAGGCCAAGCAGCTTGACTTCAAGTATCATTTTCGATATTAATGTGTCTGACAGTTTCATAAAAAACCAAGGGAAACATGGCTTCACTCTGGAACCTATGCAAAACTGGTTGGATTGCCATACCAAATAGCAGGTATCAATGGTCCGGCATTCTAATGGAAAGATATATTGAAGCGTGGGAAGGGTTGGCCTGTTTTTCATCGTTATTGTTATTCGTGACCTCAGTGGTGGAACAGAGTATGAGTGTTGAATTTTTAGATGACGTGAAGATGGAAAGGGCTGCTAAAACACTGGGAGACAACATTAGAATTCAGAGTTATGCTGACAGGCTGAAGAAATGTTCTAGTAAAAGCAGGATGGATTGTCACTGAGCCAAGTGCAGAGGAGTATACTTACGTAGGAAGAATACCTTTATTATAAGGTTGTTTTGCAGTTTTGGTAGATCCTTGAAAAACTGTGTGGAGCTTATTGGGAATCATGGTCTGAACATTAGTTACTAATGTCAAGCTTTTTTGAAAATACTAACATTTTACTGGAGTAACTAAACAGGAGAAACATGCAAGACGTCCTGGTTCTGGAAAGATTTCAGCTGGAACACAGTGTCCAGTTTGGGCACTGCACTTCATGAATAAACAGTTGGAGGAAGTTCAGGGAAGAGTGGTGGGAACGATCACAGAGCTAGATAATATCACTTCGGAGGAAAGACTGGGGTTTGTTGGCCTGCAGAAGACAAATCAGGGGCAGAGGGACATGTTAATAGCTTATAATTGTGTATGAATAATGGTATATGAGGAATAAACAGCTGTGTGTGCCAAATAATAAACAACGGATTTAAAATGAAGTAGGAAAGAGTCAAGTCAGATACTAAGAAGAGGTCTCTGACTGTTGGGTAGGTTGTGGAGTCTCCACCACTCGGGGTCATTAAGAACAGATTAGACTATGGTCTGCCAGGAATGACATCAGTAGTGTCAGTCCTGCCGTGCAGCAGATAGCAAAGTGATGTCGCCAGGTCCTTGCCAACCCCACTTCTCTGTGCTTCTGTGATTAGGAAGGACAAAGACTTTGTCAACGCTGACGTTTTTAGTACTGGCAGAACATCAGCAGTGCAGGCCTTTGGCGGGGCTGCTCGCACGCTTTCAGGCTAAGCACGTTCCAAGTGTGCAAATTTTGCTCCCTCTTGCAGGCGTTTACACAGTTTAATTACTTTGCAGTGTTAATTATAATGATACCGCATTTGCATGCAGATTTGTGGAGTAATTAGAAGAGGATTAACACTGCACATTTCTTCTAGCTTTTTCACCCACAGTAGAAAATTCTTGTGCAGAACTGCTATAAATCCTAGTTATACCAGCGGCACGCAAACCTGACCGGCACTGAAAAGATGGGTTTTAGGGCTCGAAAAGGGACATTTCAGTAATATGTTTTCAGAGTAGGGTGAGAGAGAAGAACTGAAGGAAAAGTGCTTTTTCTTGCACTGTGCTGATTGTACGTCGTGGTCATGGTCTGTCCTGTCCATTCCCTGTGTCCCATTTGCCTGTCTCAGCCAGCCTGTCCTGTTCTGGGAGTGTGTTAGGAGGGAGGAGATATGCACAGACTCCCACGTGTGCTGCAGGTGGGTTGTAGATTATCTGCTTTTGCAGTCCTCAAACTATGGCTTGACCCGGTCTGTACTGCCTTTGCTGTCGAAAGATTTAGAAGCTTCTTGGTTTCTGGGTTGTGCACTGGAGCGTACTTGGCTATACACCATCTCCCTTGCTAAAGGAGGTGTCCAGGTGCCTCACTCAAGCCTCGTGACGAGCATGGGGAGCTACTGCAGATGTTGGGAAAACAAAGGAACGCACGGAAGGACACACGCGTTCTGCTTTTGCAGACACGATTGCAATGAAGGAATAAATTGTTCTCTCTTTGCGTTTTATTCAGCTCGCTCTTGACATCGTGCTGCTGCCCTTGTCTGGTTTTGTTTGTCAAGTGTGAAAAAGTCAGCACGTTGGAGCATACCATTGCCATCGCTTCTAGTTTGCAGCTTGTAGATGCAGATACGTAGTTCAGTAAAGTAAGTGGTGTACGGCTTCTTCTGGGTTCTGTCCTCTGGGAATGGTGGAAAGCTAGGTGAGGACATTTCATGTTCTGTGCTGCTGCCGTGGTGGTGGTGTTCATTTCCCTCAGTGCTTTCTGCACTGAAGACAGTGTCATTGTTTCATTTTATTTCATGGTTGACCGTTCACCAAGATGTAGGAGGTGTTCAGGTGGGGGAAGGATGAACTATCAGGGCTTAATTCCTCATTTACAATGGATGGTTCTTACATTTTTCCTTCTCTGAAAAGGTATTTCTGTTAGTCTGCTCCATGGCTGTGCAGTGCACATGACTTGTGTTGCACTTACTGCTTGGCAGCTGTGAAGGTCCTTATGTCTGACATAAACCCTTATTTATAAAGGCAGTGTGTAGCATATTATCTCTGTGTCAGATATTCCATATGAATGATTAATTGCATGAGAAGTCATGCTAAAGTTAAGGTAAACAAGTATCTTTTTGCACTGGTGCCTGAAATAGTTTTGTTGAAGTCTTATTTTAGATAACATGTTTTCATGGGCTGTGCTTAAAAAAGGGTTGCCATCTATCCCATGCGTACACACACACACAGCCTCTGGTGTAAAATTATACTGAGAAGTGCAATAAAAGTACTGATACAGTTTCCCTACAAGCAGCAGAGCTAGTTATCAGCAACTTTTGCCAAAATTTTCATTTCCAGAGTCAGTAGTGTTACAAAGAACAGTGCAGCTCTGCGCAGTGGTGTGGCAGCCCACTGCCTTCTCCTGAGACGCTTCCATTGACTGCAATAAGATCTTGATTAGACTCTGGAGTAGGGTCCTGGTTCTCTCAAAGCCAGTGGCAAAGTGCCCATTGTCCGAAGTGGAAATGTGCTTTTAACTGTTAGAGAGCTGTTGTTTTCATTTGCAAAATGAGGAATGTGTGGCTTTATAATTGTGTTTCCGTGCCTGTGCACCTGATGTGTATTTTCCGCTGGTCTGTTACACACACACTGACAGCAAAACCTGGACGTATCACATACTTATTCTCCAAAATTTGTTTGAATTGATGAGAAACTAGTTGTAAAAAGTTAAAGCAACCTCAGGGCTTCACAAAATTTCTTACTGTGCTTTAATAGGTATAGTTTGGTTTTGATTGTTTATTAAAACATGGCACATCTAACAAAAGCACTGGGCTATATTAAAAATTTCTGTGAAATAGTCACAGGTAAGGTAAATATTTGTGAGCTACGGGGAAAAGAGGGATATTAATAGGGTGATGGGCTTCATTACAGACAGAACAGCTCAGTGGTGGGTTGCAGAGGCTACACGGATGTGTGTCTGTGTGCCTGCCTTTGGAGTCTTCCTCATTTCTTGTCTTATCAACCCAAGCTCAGTCTCTCAGAGTAGCCTCCTGTCATCTGTGCTGTGATGGGGTTCGCCGCCGTGGTTGGGGTGTGTGGCAAAGCTCTTTCACTTGGTTCAGGCTAGTTGCGTCTGCTTTGCAGTGAGGATGTATTTAATGCCTGGCTGGTTGGGCTTGGATTTTGATAGCACTGTTAGATGATCCTGGAGGTCCCTAGGCACGTGGGCTCTAACTTCTCTCTCCTCCTTTCCCCCACCCCATGTGAAGACATACTGGCTGGCTTATGTCCACATTGGGGTTTTCCCCTTCATTCTGTGTTTTTCCGTACTCCACTTCCTTCATGACTCCACTGAAAAAAACTCTTGGAAGAAACTGCTCGAAGGGTTTTATTAGGTGGGCTGTGGAGCTTCTTATTCAAGCTCAGATGTGAGGGCAGCAAGATGTTTTGGAAGAGCATAGTTCATACCGGCGTGCAAACATCATGCAGAAGCTGTGGAGATGACCACCAAGAGGACAGTTTTACTAGGTAGAGAGCACCCTGAAGACGTGCTAGTTACGATCACTGCAAGGTCAGCAGCCCTGAGCCTGTCTGGTCCTGACTTGGTGCTCACTGAAGCCTCGCATACACACTAACAGTCCTGCAAAACAGCTTCTCATGGGACAGCTTTCAGAGAGCTCCTTGAAGCACAGGGCATCTTCTGGTACAGAAGACAGCGCTGTGCAGGCTGCGCACCCAGAAGAACTAGTAATTGCTCTGCACTCTCCAAGGATGAACAGTTTTGAGAGGAAACAATGGTGGAGCTGAACCTACAGCCAGGTAAGAGGCATTCACCCTCTTTCATTATACTGGGGAAAAGTGAAATGGCAGCATGAACTGTGAGGGATTTTTGCATTACAAACATAAATTTATTTTTTACACATTATGTTATTTGCAACAGTTTGTCTTTAACATCAGAAGAGGGCAGGACCCACCTTGGTTCTCTGCTCTTTGTTGCACCTGTGATCCAAGAGGAAGTCGCAGCAAAAAACCAAATTAAATAAAATCCTTGATTATGGCATTTGTACCTAATAAAAAGAACTTAAAGATGAAACTACAGGCTTAGCAGAAGTGCGTACTTCAGAAAGTAGGTCTATCTTTGTCATGTCTCTCCAGAATGCTGGTGGGAAGTTACACTTAAGAACATTCAAGCGTTGTCTTACGTGGCCTGTGCTATAGATTCTAATGGCTGAATAAGGGAAAGAAGTTCCTTGCTGATCTTATTCCTCTCGGTTCCAGCATGCTCTCATGGTTCAGGTTCATTCTGAGGGCCCTTAAGAGTTTGCATAAACTTTGCCCCTTCTTTTGGTCTGTGATGCTTGGAGTTTTGAGAGGAATCGGGAAGGCAGAGCGCGTTGTGCCGGTGCCCTCTCTGCTGCTTTGCTGTTGTTCGGTCAGCAGGCAGGGAGGGATTTCTGTCTGTGCAAAGATAGAATTACACCCAGAACTTGGCAGCATTTTATTTCCTCTCCCACTCTTGGGTATCCAGGAGATTAACATCCTCTAAGGCTTCCTAGTTGTGAAATGGTGTGTAAAGTCAAAACTGGTGACAAGGGGCTAGTCTGATTGTCCTAATCTCTTCTAACCTGGCAGTGCAGCTAGTAAGAATTTGTATCGGTTCAGCATGCAATCCTGGAATACAAGTACGTCCACTTGGCTTTGCTCTGATGTTGAAGAGCAAAGGGAAAAAAATAGGGAGAGATTGTTTATTTTCCTTCTGTGGATAAAAATAAAAGCTATTTTTTCATCATTTCATTGACAGGATTTTCTGTCTCTACTGGATGGGGGCAGCCACTGAGAGGGGGGCGGTGAGAAGGTTCAGAGGTGACCTGCTGTGGGAATGGAACTTGGACCCGAAGCTGATGATTGTCAAGGAGGAGAGGAAAATATAGCTGAAGCATAACCAGTGGGTGAGAGAGCAGAACTGAGAGCAGCAGGAGTGTCAGTCCTGGTTCCAGGGTGTCACCAGTGCCTGTCTGCTCTGACGGGAGTCTCAAGCCACTTCTGTCAGTCCCTGCTCAGAAGCTCCGTGACCTCCTGACCACATAAAGAAGTGGAATGGTTAAACATTCGCCATATCTGTATGTAAATGTTATGGAAAATTTATATGTAAAAGCTACATAAAACTCTTTCATCAAGGAGTAAAGAGAGCAGATAAATTTTTAACACGCACTTCCAGACTCCACTTTTGGTATTTTAGTTAACATCATAATTTTTACAAGCATTTATTCTTTACTGTCAATGGACAGGCAGTTCAAATGCCTGCAACAGCTTTCAGGATACTTTTGTGTATTTTCTTACTTGGATTAATAATAAATTGGTTTGCTTGAACTGTAAACTGGTGTGAAAGAGCTTTGGAAACAAGAGTCAAGAAGTGATATTTAATGCTTTTACTAATATACTTCTTTCTAATAAAGGTGCAAAAATAGCAACAACAAATGTAGACAAACCTGCTATATTTATTACAGAACATGCAGTGTTGCAGTTACTCTTGTGTGTTGCCTGCATGGCAAAGGTATGAGAATGATGGGCATTTTTTATTTCCTATGCTTGTTGGGGCCAAGATATAATGACGAAAATTGGCTCTGGTGCTGGGCATGCAACCAACCAAGAGTTTTCTTCAAGCAAAAATTCTTACGCTTTTCCCAGCATCCTCCCAAACATTGTGGGGGGCAGATGCTAGTGTGATACCGTAGATAAAACCGGAGGCAAGTTGTTGTAGATACCATCATCTTGCTGCTAGCATTTCAGAAAAGTGTACTACTACCGTCTTCCAAGTGTGTTTTAAGTAACCTGAGTTCTGCAATTCAGGCGGTTTTGTAAGCCATGGTTGGTGGCAAAATGGGATCCTATAGGGACTTACTGGGCATAAATTTATGCTACTTGAAAGACACTAGTGCCCAAATGAAGACTTCTTCAGCATCGAGACACAATAACGTTCCTAAGATGTATTAAGGGCTGCCAGAGAGGGGAAGTGAGTAATCATGTATCTGTGTCCCCTGAAGACAAAACATCAGAATTAGGCTTAAATTGTACACACTGGCTGTAAACTAGACACGTGGTAATAATTTCTAGCAGTAAGGATACTTAAATAGATTGTAGAATCTATAATTGTTAAGAACAGGTTGGTCAAATCCCTTTGAACATAATTCAGTTTGTCCTTTGGATGGGAGAGGTCTCTTAGCTCTGTTTTTGTAATTCTTGGATCCTCAGTAGTGGGAAACTAGTTCATTCTTTCTCTATACATTTTTCTTTTCTCTTTTTAAAATCTATTTGAAGGGTTATTATTTTGCACATCTTCTGTTTTCTCAGCTCGATGAATCTAATTCTCACCATCTTCCTTTGCAAACCAGGTTCCTCAGTCCACTGACCATTTTTGTTGCTGGTCCACCTCTTTCTTCTTTCTTTATATTTTTCACTGCAAGAGGATATTGTTGATTCCAGCTTGGCATGTGATCACTGGAATCATTTGGTCCTTTCCTGCAGAAATGCTGCCTTGGCAGTGAATCTTCACCATGTATTTATGCTGTTGGTTATTCATACACAAATACACTTAGCTGGTGCATCTTTATTGAAAGTATATCTATTTTCTCAGACCATTTCTTCAATTTGTAATCATTTTACATCCTAATGTGTTTTTTTTTTAAGTGCTTGCGGCTCCTCTACAGCTAAGTATTGTCTTCAAATTCAGAAAACACACTTTTTATCCAAGTCATTATTGGTTTGGGTACTTCTTTCAGTACAGGCGTAATCCAACATGAGAAAAGTGGTTTTCCATAGCTGACGGATGAATTTTAGTTTTTGTCCTGCTGATCTCATATTAAAATATTCTTGAAACTTCTAGTGATTAGTGAATTTCAAGGACATTATTATTGCTATAAGCTTTATTCACTTCTGCATAATACCATGTTTTATTAAGGCACTGGCTGCAGGCCAGCTGGAAAGCCTCGTATATGTGGAAGAAACCTAAGACGGCACCATTCAGGAGCAAGATATTTTAGAAACAGGATGCCACAGCTATGACATATTCATTACACATCCTGTATTTTCCTTGCATTTGTAACTTAACTCTTTTGTTAAAAAACAAACACAGCTCTAGCTTCTGCCTGTGCTTCATATGTGCCCTCAGTGTACAGAACAGTGCAAGAAAAATTCCCTTCCCGTGATGCTGCATCAGTATTTCTGTATCTGCAGGAGTCCATGTTGTGCTGAGACCACATGGATGTTAAGCGGGGTGTTCACCCTGCCTGCTGTAGGCGTCTGGGTTACCTGATGCTCAAAACACTTCAGTTGGGAGCCTCAGGGTATGGTTTCACCATTGATTTAAGCCAAATTCTGAGCTGACACCAAAGGAGGAAGTAACACAGTGAGTGCCACACCTTGGCTGCGTGTTCCTGTTGCTCTTGCGGGGCGGTTAGCCAGATCAGCCCTCTGAAAAGTGATCCTCTCCGAAGGCTTTGTTTTCAGTCAGATCAGGTCCCTCCTCCCACCCTCTACCTGGCTGCAGAAGCACTCAGGCTTGCTGAAGGAGGAGAGGGCAGGGCAGGACCTGCCCTTTTGGCAGCAGCAGGGGCCGAAATCAAATTAAGTGATGGCAAAACTGCACCTTAATTTCCTTTACTAGTCATTGGACCAAGTCAGAGGATGGAAATAGCTGGCGTGGATACCTCTATAATGAGCCTATTGTTCCTTGCCAAGAATGCTCGAAATGTGGAGCTAAGCCACTCAGAAGATGAAAGATGCAAAGATCCCTGGAGGTGTCCAAGGCCAGATTGGATGGGGCTTGGAACAACCTGGGCTGGAGGGAGGTGTCCCTGCCCAGGGCAGGGGGTGGAACAAGATGGTCTTTAAGGTCCCTTCCAACCCACACCATTTCTATGACTCTATGATATTAGGATTTTTTGTGACCTAAGAGTTGCATGGTTTTCTTCCCCCTCCTTTTTGGGGTAGCAAAGAGAGAGAGGGATCAGAGGATCACCCCCATGCGCTTTGTGCAGGGTGCACAGCGGAGCGGGCTGCGTCCCGTGAAGGTTTGCAAGGCGTGAACATCCCCCCTGTGCCGGAACTCCAGATGTCCAGCAGACCGTGGTGACCTGAGTGCAGAGGAGATGGATATGCACAAGTTACATGTCCGTGTAACAGATTTGGTACCGAAGAGGCTGGTGCAAAACCTCTCTCTGTGGGAGATTTTTTCCTGATCGTCAGTGCTATTAGATGATTAGCCTGTCCTTTGAATTCTAGGCGTAAGCAACTAAGAAGAGGAAACCCATCTCTCAAATCAACCAAGGCATGCCAAACAAAGCTTTCCCTCTTTGGAGAAAGGTATTTTCCAGGTAAACTGCCTGGAATTCAGCTTTTCTTTCCGCCTTTTATGCCTTGTTTATGGCCTCAATTCAGCATGGTGTTTGCGCTGTTCCGTAGGCTTGCTATGGATGTCAAAGGAACTATTCATGTGTTTAAATGGGAGCACATTCGGTCCTGCTGGAATTGGAATTGGAGCTTGCCAATGAGGAATACTACTTAAACTAGAAAAAGTTACGGATTTTGGAGACAACAGTCATCTGGCAGCAGGGATGGAAATGAAACCAGGTAGAATTGCCCAGCCGTTTGGAAAATAAGTGATCCAATTCTCCATTCAAGGATTAGCCATGAATTTAATGCTGACTTTATTTTCCAGTACATCCGTCTCATTTACTCAAGAATTATCGTCTTTAATTACCATTGTGGTGCCTGTAGGCAACAGTCTCTAAATTAGTTATGCAAAGTTCTGCACTCAGCAGTCATCCGCAGATCGCATCGGCTTTAGTATCAATCCCTTTACAAGAGCCTGACAGCTACAGACTTTCTACGAGGGATGTACTTTTTGTGATGTCAGTATTTGGCCTGGTAGATAGGTTGTTCTCTTAAACATAACTAAAAGCACACACATTTGGTATTTATAGATATTTTTATCTTGAGAAACAAATCCTGTCAGTTCGTAGCTTTTTAGAGGTTGTGATTCACCCTCAGTGTTTTGTTAGACAGTTTATATTCTTCGTCACAAATACTAGTGGCGCCATTCCTAATGGCAGTTATTTTTAATTCTGCATAAGTGGTGGTTTACATATGGGCAGTATGTCACCCATTCTGAAAAACAGAGCTAAAGCGGAGAAGTAATTTACATAAATCCTTTTTAGATCTAGAAAAAATAGCAAATAGTATTCATGCATGCTCATGAAAAAATCTTGAGTCTAAACTTATCTCTCTATATATAAAATAGAAAAATTAAGACTACTGCTGAATTTAATAGGCCTTGTAAAATTTTTCTGCCACTGCAGTATATATGTGACCGTGCCTTTGTGTGCTTCTTTACACGACAATTAGCTGGCAGTGGTTCTGAAAGCGTATTACTCAATGCTAAGGCTTTCCAGAATTAAACACAAAGGTTGAATAAAAGAACATCGACTCTTCTCAGCAAGTCTTTGTCTTCTGCATCAGAGCAGCTGGAAGCAGTAATTTGTCTTTGAGCGTGGACGAACAAGGGTTTATTTCAACTAAAGCTCTTTAAAATGGTGCTTCCTTCCCCCCCCCGCCTCCTCCCAGGAGAGTTGTAGGTAACCTGTCAACAGTTACTCCTACTCTAATAAGTCTTCATTAGGTGACTGATTCTGCAACCTTGCATGGCTTTGAAAGCCTTCGTCTCTGGAAGTGGGAGTATTACCGGTACCGGTACTGGAGGATCAACGGTGTGATTAAGTTGCTTAGTTATGCATTTAGAAGAGGATGTTCAAAGAGCTTAAAGGAACTAGATATTCACGTTGATTGATATATGGTGGGAAGTGAACATTTAACTCCTGTAAGGTTCTCCTGAAAATCCCCGTCTAATGTTCTGAATGGTTAGACCTGTGCATTTCCATTAGGAGATGACATCTGCTTAGTAACAGCGCGTTGGGAAAGACAGAAAGGAACTGACCTTCAAACAAAAAATAATCTATAATACTACCAGGTTTAGCGGTGAGTTTTTTCCTTATAGAAAGAGAGGATTCAGCTCAACAACCAGATGAAATTTCTCTGTCATTCCAGTGCACGTAATGGAAATACCAAGTGTAAGTCATTTGAGTGTTAGGCTGCTAACTCGTTTTTAACGAAAAAAAATCTGACAAACCCAAACAATGATTTAGTTCTTGCTTTACAAGTTCCTTACTAAAGACTTTGACCTGAAGTACATCGCATCTTGTGAGGTAACAGCTGGTCTATCATTGTCTTTGGAAAAAAGTAACAGTTGCTGAGATTTCAAGAAACAAAGATGGTCTTTGAATCAACTGGAACAGCTGTAAGAGACTGACACACCATGCACTGTCAGCTGCTAAATTCAGATATTCAGACTGCCCAGAGCAGGATACTTTAACCCTTTGACAACATCAGATTCCTCTTCTCGCTGTTTTTCTTCTTAAAAAAGCACCAGAAAAATAAACTGGGTTTTTCTATTTGCCTTTTGCTTTCAGAAATTAAAAAAACCCCACAAAACTACCACTTTCTTTGTAGGGATTTTTTTTTTAATGTATTTATTCAACTTCTCATTTATAAGCAAGTGAAGACATGCTTGTTGGCAGATGAAATTTGCATTAGAAAAGTGTAACATGCTCCTCTGCGTGGTGCATTAAATAGAAAATATAATAGTGCGTATCCAGAAAGCAGCATCAGATGCTATTTTAAGGCACTCAGCATCTTCCCAGTTTTGTACATGGGGAGTATTTAGTTTAACGAAGCAGAATGAAGGTGAATTGATGATGTCTGGAAAGGAAAGGCGAGCGATAGCAGCAGTCTCTTTAATAGACAGAGGCATGTGAGATCCAAAAGCTGGTGGCTGAAGTTGGGCACGTTCAGACTGGAAAAGTTTAGTTTTTTCTTTTAGAGCAATCAGGGAACGGATCCATAATTTAAATTAGCTCGGGATGTGGCAGATTTTCCATTGCATGAAGTCTTCAGATCAAGCTTGGCTCTCCGCTGTTGCTAGTTCTTGCAGCACTTTCTGAGCTGCTCCAGAATATTGTGGGTTTTTTTTGTTTTCCAAAGATGGCAAAATGTGACGACAGGAAAATTTATTTCACTTAATGAAGAGTCAGCAACCATCTCTTGTGAACAAAATGCTTGTATGACTTCGGTACGCCTGAAAGCCAAGCTGTTACGGCTTGGAGCCTGCCTGGTTTTTGGACGCCTGAAATAGGCACATTTTGGGTCTCTTGCTGAACTATTGTTGTAGTTCAATTACAAAGGGCAGGATGTTACTCTGGAGGCTCTGAGATTTTGTAGTTTGTGCTAGATAGTGTCAGGAAAGCTGTAGTTGCCTTCGCATCTCTGCATCGGCTGGCTCCCAGCGCTCACAGCGTGGCTGATCTTCCCGCTGGTGGAGGATGGAGCACCCAGCGAGCGGCACCCCGAGCCCCCGGCTCTGCTCTCGGTGAGATGACGAGACTGGTGTCTTGGCACCGAACACTCTGTTTTCTTGCCCAGAGAGCCATGCTGGCTCCAACTTGCTCCTGAGGGATTTACTTCAGTATTTCCAAGCACTGCGTAGCAATGCCTTCTTCTAAAAACTCTTTTAACTGATCACATAAAACTTACTGTCTTGTGCCCTGTACTCATGGGTCCTGATCCTTTGCCATCTGAGCAACTAAGAATTAGTAATTATCATCACTGTTTGTAGAATCAAGTTTAGTTTATTCTTCTGTTTGTGGATAGGACAGCCTGAAAAAAGCAGATATGTGTCATGACCCCAGAGGATCTGAAAGTTCTTTGCTAATGTCAATGAATGTCCGCAAGTAAAGGCTGAGATCCATCAAATGGTTTTCCAGAAGCGATAATTGAGGTAAGCAGAATAAACTGCGCACTCTAGAGCTTTTCTTCTCATTAATAGGAAAGCACTTTACTGTCCTGATAGACTATTTTATATTTAGTTACTGCAAGGTCCCTGTAAAGGCTAGACCTCCCGACATCCCTCTCTCCATTTTCAATGAAAGACCAAGTTTCCTGTCGTGAGGCCAGATTCCGGCTCAGGTTTCCACAACTTTGTACTTTTCATGTGTCTGATAGTCTGTGAGATCTCCTTGTCATGAAAAGTCAGGGAGAAACAAGAGAAACAAAACAACAGATTTACATACTTTCTGAATTAAATTCTGTCCTTTTCTATTCTTTGTTTAAAAGTCTCATAAGAAGACTTTGCTGCTACCTTTGAAATGCTCGCTCTTCTTGTCCCTAACAGAGTCACGTCATGATCTTATGACCTGGGAATTACTTTTTAATATCCAGAAACAGGCCTTGGCCTCCTGATATCCTGATAATTCCCAGGACAGCCAGCTGAACCTTCACCACGATGGACTGGATTTGTTATGTTAAAATGTCGTAGCGGTGCCTTGATTCCCAGTCCTGACAGTTTCATCACCGCACTTGACCCGTGTTCCTCGTACAGCTGCTTTCTGCAACGTGGTTACAACATCGATGTCCATTTTTCTTTGCTTTTGGAAACGTGGTTTAAAATAGTCATTTGGCGCAAGTTGCGTTTTGTCCAAGTTTACTTGCTGTTCCTTAATGGTATGTTGCGTGTCGTGTTTCCTCTCTTATTTATTAAATCCCGTGCTTTGGCTAGAACTTATTTCCAAGACTATGCAATTATTGTTCTATTATTAGAACACAGGGTTTGATTCCTTCACAGGTTGACAAGAGCTTCGCAGCACTTTGCAGGAACAGTCCCCCCGATCAAACTGTCCTCAGCAATATCCGTCGGTTTACCCGGGTACTAAAATACAGCTGAAATCGCGCTGCTGAATTGCTTGGGCGATGTGTTTGTGGCATCTGGGATTTAAATGTTCTCCTTTTCACGCTCACCCGCACTCTAGCACTGGTGGTCCTCTGCGGAGCAGGAGCCTGGTTCAGGTCTGATCCCTTCCATACATCTAATGGAATTCTTCAGAGATTCCAACATCTACCAAGTTTTCTTGGTCATCATATACCATATTAATATAGACTCGTGGTCATCCCACTCCTGGCATCTTTTGGTAGTAAGTAAACAGCATTTAGACTAGAAAGACAATAAACCTACTAATTTGGTTTACCTTGGGATGTCCCTTACCTTGGAAGGTGTTTTTCACTGACTTCTGAGTGTTTCCATTTACTGTGCTCTTTGGCTCTGGGACTCCCTTCCCCTTCCTGTTTAAGATTTCAGCCAAATTCCGAACTTGAGATCTAATCTTCACTTTAATATGTTCAGTGTAGGCTCTTCGTAACTACCTGGGCTATATATCATTATGTCAGAAAATTTATTTTGCAGTGGCTTCCTATTAAAACAATTGCCTGACGAATACGGTTATTGTGAATGTCAGTGATGTGCATTTAGAATAGTTTCATTTTCAAAGGATGCTTTCATGGGAAACAAGGTCAAATTGTGTGGGAACAATGGAGATTCTGCAAACAGCTCTAGTAGGTGGTTCCTTTCTTCCCTTCCAGTGTGAGAAATCAAATTAGAGCACAAGAGACACAGGGAGGAAAAGAAAATAGAGTTACGTTGTTCTTAGACTCCAGAACCATGTGCTTAAAGCCCTGGGTGAAATGATCAACAATTCATGCGGGAGTTACATAGAGCTTATTTCCGCTAAACGTCTCCACATTTCTTGTTTATCTGTTATATTTGTTTTGTTGCTTTGTTCTGGGGCCGTAGTGACACCCTCTGGCAAGGGCAGGGGAGTTTCATTGCCATTAATTGGGGAGCCATCCCCCGGGAGAGGCCGTGCCCTGCGCTTCCCTCCCCTCGCAGCTGCTTTGCCTCCAGACTGAAAATCACACCCGAGAAGTTAATTCATGTTGGACATGAGCGTGATGGCTAATTGATACAAATTAAAGTGCTGTGTAATAAATAGTGTTGGGCAGCTTTTTTTTTTTTTTCGGGTGAGCAGCTTGAAAAGTCTCCCTCTGTACTTAAATTGATTTGTTTCCATCACCTCTACAGCAGGTTTTTCTCCTTGGGAGTGCAGGCTCTGGGCAGATGCTCTGCTGGCTGCGTGGCTCCCACTGCAGCGGGGGCGACTCACCCGTCCCTTCTACCTGGGAGATAAAACAGGTTTTGAAGGATGAAAAAGCTACTGTGAGTTGTCTGCCTACTGTCAGTTCTGCATTTTGCGCTGGTAATGCTTTTTATTTGTGCTGATTTACACTCTAGGTCACAAAAAGCCGACTTCTTGAAACGTTTTCTGGACATTATAATGAGAGAAAGCAGTGAGCTCTTGAGGCAGCGAGGACAGCGAAGTGGGGCGGCTGGGGCTTGGAGAAAGGCATTACGACACCTAAGCCCTATTAAAATCGAAGTGTTGGAGAATACTTAACGCTTTTTGTTGGATGTAGATCCATGTCTCCTTTTGATAAGGACCTTTTTGCGTGTCTCCAGGGTGAGCTGGTAGTACAGAATTGCCCGAATGATGGAGTCAGGGCTGCATGGGACGAGGCTCTGTGCCGGGCGCTCGCTGGGTGCTCACCGGCTTCTCAGCCTGAACCAGACCAAACGCAGGGGTTTGGCTGCCAGACCCCTTCCAGCGCCCCAGGAGAAGCTGAAGGCGGCTTTGTTGGTGGAGAAAGCTCCATGCAGAAATGGGGAATGATGGCTCTGGATGAGAACCTTCACACTATTGCTCGGTCCCATGAGCTCAGACCCAGGTGGGGACTCGGAGCTGGGACACGGGGACTTCCCAGCTCCACGATGAAATATGAAGGTCTGGCTCAGCTTTTGAAAGCAGCCATGGTTGTCTCTGCCACCTGGGGTCACTGTGTTCAAGGTTATTACAAAGAAGTATAAAGTAACAAAGAAAATAAAAGCGGTAAAAAACGTACTTCCAACCCCTAACCTCTGGAGGCTAAAATTGAGATTGCCGTAAGTATACAGATTACTTGAAATTTTTATTGTGGATGAAAAAATGAAGCCCCGTATTTCAGTGTGTAAACAGAGTCTGCTTTAGCGGGTCAGAGATTTGTATGAAGCAAGAGATGAACTACCAGAAGAAAAGCGCTCTCTCTCGTAGACCTTTTCTCACTGCATTTGATCTGAGCCCCTCTACCTGTTGGTTCATACAGGGTGTTACAACTGACTTTGAAGAGCTTCGTAGCAGCGTAATTCTGTGGTTGAGAAATCTCCAGGGGTCTTGGCGCTGATCTTGTTTTACACGGGAATTACTGCACATGTCTCAGTAGCTTTTCATATTATTTACACATGTGAGATTGTATGTGAGTCTAATATATATTTTGAATCCGCACCCATCTTAGAGAATTTCTTGTGTGCTGTTATTTAAACCTTTGTCTGAGCTAACCCCACATGATACATTATGTACCTGCAGTGCTTCTTAAAAGCACATTAGCTGAATTTTCAAGCTGGCTGGGCTTAAAGTTGTCAAAATATGTATTTGTGTTAGAACTTCTCAGAATGCCGTGTGGATGTAAGTCTTCCTGCGGAGCTGAGAGAGAAAAGGCTGGTTGCGCGCTGGGAGAAGAGCATCTCCAGAGGATGCAGGTGGTGCCTCAAACCCCGCGTATCGCCTGAGCGGCACCCGCAGCGTGGGCGCTCTCGGGGGCTGGACGTCCCCCGCGCTCCTGGGGATCCCCCACGAACAGCAGTGCAGGATTGCTGCCTGCTAGCCTGAAAGGCAAAGCCAAAGCAGCAAGGCACAGAAACCCTTTTCCCACTCTTTTCTGTTCACAAACCCTTTTGCAAAGACCTTTAAGTACCCAGAGAACATCTTTCTACTGCTGTACCTGGTGCTGGGTGGCCTCCACTAGAGCTGAAGAAGATAAAGTGCATCTTTTTTTTTTTTTTTTCTCAACTAAATATTGGTGAAACTGCTAGATAATGGGGCTATACAAGACGGGTGAGGGGGGACTTTATNTTAAAAGCACATTAGCTGAATTTTCAAGCTGGCTGGGCTTAAAGTTGTCAAAATATGTATTTGTGTTAGAACTTCTCAGAATGCCGTGTGGATGTAAGTCTTCCTGCGGAGCTGAGAGAGAAAAGGCTGGTTGCGCGCTGGGAGAAGAGCATCTCCAGAGGATGCAGGTGGTGCCTCAAACCCCGCGTATCGCCTGAGCGGCACCCGCAGCGTGGGCGCTCTCGGGGGCTGAACGTCCCCTGCGCTCTTGGGGAGCCCCCGCGAACAGCAGTGCAGGATTGCTGCCTGCTAGCCTGACAGGCAAAGCCAAAGCAGTGATTCTATGATTTCGTGAAATTCAGGCTGTTGTTAAGCATGGAAAATTGGTAAATGGGTATTTTGACCCTTTTTTGTCATGACTAACTAGAAATTATGTGTATAATTTAATTTACTTATTGCTGTTGGTGACATATCTGTGCATCCAATTAGATAAGAAAGACTTTGGTTACAGGTACAGCTGGAGGAGAATAGGCTGGTGAAAACAGTGTTGCACATAGCTGTGTTTCTTCTACAGCTCTTTGCAAATGGAAATCAGCCATTCTTTGCAATACATGCTTTGCAATACAATACTTTGCAAAATATATATATTTATATATAGAGAGAGTAAGAATTGCCTTACTCCTGTGCCTTTTCAGATGAACTTTGCATCACTGTCACCACCTCCAAATGAAATTATTTAGCACCCTTCATAATTGCACGATCTTTAAAGCATCCGTGAGGGCCGCATTTTAGCCCTATTATAATCAGTATTCTTTGGAGTAACTTGTTACTTACAACATCATGAGGTCACAATCAGAACATTATGTTTTCATCTCTTATCATGAGATAGCGCCTTAGGCAGGGTATCATGCTGCTGTACACATAATTAGTGCTATATAAAGAATATAAATTAACATGTTAGTTTTGATGGGAATGTTGATGAGGTTGGAAAGGCATCATTAATATGCTCAATAGTGCAAAATAACACTTCTGATTTTAGCTTCCTTTGCTTTTCCTTTCAACTGGTTAAGCTAAAAATACGGCACAGCTGCTTTCCCTTTACACACGTGGAAATGTGTGGAATGTGAAGTGAGAGGGAGAACTGCAGCCCTTTGGGTGAGAAAAGGCGACGTTGGGTGCTGAGACACCAGAGCCATGGTTAGGTTTATTACTGGTTGATGATGTTCAAGACAAATGGCGAACTCCAGTTGGAGCTGCCAACTGCGCTTTCTCCTTCTCCTGCTGTGTTTTAAGCACCGTTGAACTTGCGCAGCCCCTCCAAAGCATGGTGTCTCGTCCTCGCTTAACTGCTGCTAATGGGTCAGATAGAAGATTAAGGCAGTAGTAGAGGATCTTATGGGTGTAAATCAATACTTGTTAATGACATCTAACTGCGTTAAGTCTCGGGAGAAAGCAGAATCCAGCTGCAGGATCTGATCTGTAGCTTGAGAGAAAGTCTGTGCAGGAGAGCAGCGGGAAGGGTGAATGGCAGTGAAAAGCAGATGACGGAAAGCTTCAGGAAATATGTTTATGTTAATAATAGTTGAGTCTTAGAAGGTGCTTTTTGCCTGTTGTGCTTTGGGCTTTTTATTTAGACGGGTAAGTGACCATAATCTATGTTGAACACCTTTTGGACATCCTTTGCTATTGTGGTTGATGAGTAGAATTACAAAGTGAGTATCTGATCCTGGAAGGGATCTAGGCAAACAAACTCTTGGAATCTGGAGGAGTCTGGTGATGGCAGTGGGAGCGACTGCGGGCAGGAGGATTAATCGATATTAAATTGATGGCCAAAATGAAGGAGCTGTGGACTGGGAGCAAAACAACAGAAAATATTGGTAGGAGAGAATTAAATTGGGCTCTTAGCTAGCTCTTTTGTAAAACTAACTCAATCAAAAAGTCACTAATTAGTTTTTACAGATTCTGGGAGCGGTTGAAACTTGGCTGCCTTTCATAGTTACTGGAAGTCTCACATAAAGTATATTTCTGATGTGATTGAATTCATGTTTTCTTGTTCCTGGAGTCTGCTTTTTCCTTCCCTTGTTTTGGTTGATTTAATGTGCAGGAGTATAATATCACATCAGCGCAACCTTGCATAGATTGCAAGTACATGACATTAAAAGTAGTATATTAAAACTGTTGTTTCTGAAAGTTTCTGTTTTTTTCTTTTAAGTTTATTAGCATTTTTAGCTCTTTGCTTGCTGATTTGGCCTCTTGGTAGTAGGGTGACCCAGCTTCCCAGTCACAGAGGCATGAAAAATCAGCATAATTAAAAGTCATATATTAAAGCAAGTTTATAACAGTTTTCTTATCTAAAATGCAAATGAGGTATGAGAGAAGACTCACCCGTGTTTGCACTGTACGTTGCTTGGCAAAATCCATCTATTGTACTTGGAGATTTGGTGATTGGTAGGATATTGCAGTTACTTTTACTGAAAACTCAGGGTTTAACTCACAAGATGTTTCTAGTTCCTGACTTACATTATTGATTATAATTTCTGGTCAACTTGGATTCTCTTCTGACCTCCACGTCCCTGGTACTCACAGTGATGCCACTCTGCCTTTCTCTCTTAAGTCCATCAGTTTTACATGCTGGTGATTTTCCACTTCTCCTCCTGGCCCTCGGCGCTGCCTTCCATCTTTCTTCCACTTTGCAATTTCTGATCTGTTTCTGGCATCTGTTCAATTTCAGAAAAAAATAACCATTCTAGCCCATGAGTCTTGAAAGGCAGTATAAATTCCATTTTTTACCAACATTTGTCAGTTAAAATTTGATATTACCAAGCCTGTTTATAAACAACTTGCCTATTCCAAATTGATGTTGATAATACCCTATGCCGTCCATTCCATATCTATAACATTTGATATGGCAGATGAGGAGAGATGTTTCTGTGAGACTATATACATTTACAAGTACAGAAATAAAAGCCGTTGCCTGCACCCTGGTGTCGCGCTCGCTGTGTGTCCGCTCACACTTACACACATGTGCGTGGAAGTTGCTTTGGAAGCTGAACTTGCCCGGGAATATCTGATAAGATGCTAAACTGAAGTCTGAATTCTGGGCTGATCTCTTGAGTTTTGGTTCAAAGCCAGATTCTGGAAAATGATTTGTGTTCCGATTCAGGCAAAATCCCTTGAATATGTTTTTCTGGCAATATTTTTGAGAACAGCTGATCTTTTCACATTTTTTCCATTTAGGTTAGAAAAGAGAGTAACCAAGATGCCACTGAAATACTGCTGTTTGCTGCTCGTTGGAAGGAAAATGCAGCCCATACACACACTGCCATAGTTTTGGCATCTTCCTCTGGTGTAGCTCAAGGCTCTAGATGATAGATAATGGCATTAAGGAGAGCGAGTTGAATTTAATTGCAAAGCATTGCTTATTAGGTTTGAAAGAGATGTAATGACGGGGCATTCTAATTTCTTAAGACACTGATTAATATAACAGCTACAGAGAAAAAACTGGCAGTGAGCATGTTTCTAGGGAGTTTGCAGGATTGCTGGTTTATGCATTTTCTTTTACAGCCTACACAGTTGGAGATAATTCAGAATCTTACTGTTTAAGAGTAAGCCAAGTATCTAAAATCTTGTGACCATATTTAGGGATGGATGAAATGTTTTGGTTAAAATAGCTCACACTCCCCTACACATGCCCGTATTTCTGTCCGGTCTTCAGAGCGGGGAAAGGAGGGAAGAAGGAGACCTCAGAGATGTCCTTTGCCTTTCTTTTAATCCATCAGCTGGGTGTTAATGATCTCACGCTGCTTGTTCCACTACCCAGGCGCTGCCTTCCCTCTTCACCTGGCTGATGCTTCCCAGTTGCTGTGTTCACCCACAACTCTATTTTGGTTCAGTCGTCCCATTAGTTGAAGATGGAGAAACACTTTGTGGCACTGGTTTGTTCTGCATCTCATCCAGCATGATGCTGGGCTGTGCCAGGTAGGGTTGCCTCCTGGTGAGGGTGGAGGAACAGGGGGAAAATTCAGAAGATATGGGAATGACAGGATTGTTTGGGGCTCACATCTTTTCTCTTGCAGTCCCACTGGTACTGACCTTTCCTAGTTGCTGTCATTCCCTGTCCATCCGTTTGGATAAAGGCTATCTGCATCTCTGGTGGAATGTGGAAAATATGGGGAGGGCTCGTGCAGTTTAAAAATAACCTTTATTAGCAGATAGACTGAAGGCTAGGGAAGGACGTTTGGTGGAGCGGTGAGAAAGGCAGACCCGAGCTACATCTGTAATAATGAAAATCTTACAGTATTCTCAGACAATCTATTCCCAGTATGTACCAGGACGTACAGCATTACCCATGGCTGAGCCTAGAGCCGAGCTCCACACTTCTCCTGGTAGTCAGTAACTCCGCACAACTCCTGCACTTAGAGGGATTCTCCGTCTCGAATTGCAGTGTAGAGGGTGCTCGAAAAGCTCCCAAAGCAGGCAAAATTTAACAGGCTTCAGCTACATAGGAGGTGGATTCTGAAAGCTACCAGTGGCAAAATGGAAGATTGTTTTTGAAGAACAAGATGTCTCATTCCTGACCCCGTCACCTCCCGTGCGAGCCAGGGGAGAGCAGTGATGCCAATCCAATAGGCATGCTCAGCAGATGTCCAAGGCTCTGGTTTATATCCAGTGATACTAAAGGTTGTTTATAAAGGCAAGACGTTATTGTTTTGAGTGTTTGGCACTGCCTCTCATCTTTTAAAAAGTTGAGAGGAACAAATCTGATGAGGTTTCCAGCTCTTTGGTCTCGGTTACAAGAGGAGGCTGTCAGAAATCAGTGTGCCGGCTCTGACCGAGAGCCTGCACTTGTTTTACTCTTCGTTGCCCTGCTGGGAAACAGCTTTTTGCTCGTCCTTGGGAAAGGCTCCCTTGAATCATCGAGTTCAGCCATCTGATACTGTAGAAAACCATGTCATATGATCTCTCAGATAACCTAAATGAAGATATTTTTATTTTCTCCAGTTTATTGGGCTGCAGTTGTTGGGAAGCTGCTCCATAACACTACTGTTCCCATGGCAAGAGAACATCTCATTTCCAGACTAAATGTTTATATGTGTTGATTTTTCGTGCCCTCATTGTCCATTAGTTAAAATAACTTTTCCAACTCTGATGTTCACCCTTACCCTTGCCTCTCATCTCTGTGTATTTATAAATAAAAAGGATATCTGCCCTTTACTTATTTTTCTGCTGTAAATGATTCCAGCTCTTTTCTTCTTTTATTAAAGATAGACTCTCCGTTACACTGATCACCCCAGAATACCTTTTTAAAAATCTTTTTGAATCAAACACATCTTGTTTATGTGTTTCTTTTACACATGGTTGATTAGAATTGTGCACAATATTGAAGTGATGTTATTTACAGAAGTGCTTTTACAATGGCGTTTAAATGGCATTTTTACAATGGCAACCCAGTTTTTACTGATATAGGGTGGTTTTGCTTTTTTTCTCAGCCAAAGGTAAAAAGGGTAGCTTACAGTTATCCAGTGATTTAATAAATTCAGATTGAAGTAGAAATTGTTGCTGTAACTTCAACATGCATGGCCTTTCATGTTAGATTATTGAATTTCATTCCAATTTTATTACTTCAGTCATCAAAAGCATCCATTTTTCCCCTGTGATGCTCTGTGCAATACCTCCGAACACAGCATCTCCACTTCTTAAGACAGGGCCTTGAAATATTCTTATTAAACTACCTCTGGGCTTGTTCTTCCACTTCCAATATCAACTGTTGTTAATCTACCTTAAATCATTGCCTTAAACACATTATGGGTCTTCTTCCTAATCAGCTTTCCCATTTCAGCCAGCAGTTTACCTTGTAGCGCTGAACACGCTTCCTTGAAGAACTGATTGATTTATTTTGTCCAGACTATCAGTTATCAAATAAAGGGAGAGGGCAGATATTGCAGCCTGTCTCGTTTTCCAATTACCTCCCTGACTTTCATTATTCTTGCCTTCACAATTTGTTTTTAAGCCGTGCATGAGGTTGGACTAATGCTGAACCTAAAGCTGCCCAAGTTGCCTTGGGATGACATCAATCTACAGCCATCAAAGATGATGAACAAAGTGCCTTTTAGTTCAGTCTTTTCTGAGTTGATTAATAAAAGGTCAGAGATTCACGCTCCAGCCCTGATTTCACATCAGGAAAAATAGACCTTCCTGAGCCTTTCAGAATAAAAATTTCAGACTGTGGGCTGTCTTACAGATTTAGTGTTCAGCTGCATGAAAACTAACTACTAGGCTATCTCCCCCTCAAAAGGCTAGTGAAGTAGATGGTATTTTTAGAAATCTCTATTTCTAATTAAAAAAAATCAAACTGAAAGGGGTTTATGCTTCTCCATTTTTTCTCTCAGCAGGTCACTGAGTCACTGCTTCTCTTAAAATCTCATCCAAAACTTTCCTCCTTATTTCCTCATCATTCTGCATGCTGTGAAATTACCATATAAAATATTTCACCATGTAAACGACTTCACTATATAAAATATATATTGCATTGCATTAAGAATCCATAGTGGGCTCTTCACAGTAGCCAAAAGAACTTCAATTTTAAGGGAAATTTTTTGGCACTGTTTCAAAGTGAAAGTGACATTAAATGTAAATACTCTGAATATTGTAATTGTTACCGCAATTCACTGATCATCCCTTTTACGAGCATTCTCACAGGGGTAAGTAGCCTGCGAGAAACAAGATCTGCCTGTTGTGGACATGGCTCCTGCTCGAAGGAGACAGCGGTCCTTTGCTGGGCATTTCAAAGCTGTGCTTATTAATTGAGTCTGTTTTGGCGTTATATTTTCCTGAACAGCACTGTCCTGAAATTATCAGTTCGTCTGAAAAACCATAAATGTGGATTTTTGGCATGTAATTTTGAAAATCTTGGCTATAAGTTTTATAGAGCAGTTCTGTCTGTCAAGAGGACACTTAGCCTGAGATCTCATAGAACCAGGGAATGGTTTGGGTTGGAAGGGCCTTAAAGATCATCTCGTTCCACCGCCCTGGGCAGGGACATCTCCACCTCCCACTAGACCAGGTTGCTCAAAGTATAAAGATATTTTATCTTTTGCTTGTCAGTTTATTTCCTTCCTTCCGTGTTCCAGTTTTTGTACAGTTGAAAAATCACTTTTCCTTTCTTCTTTGCAAGCTAAGAAATAAATCCTGCTTCAGAGTTCAACCCTTCTGCCGTTCCTTGAATTACTAAGAATATTAATAAAATTTAATGAAACACAAAGTGTTCATATTAATGAGACTTCAGAGGCTTCTAAAATATTTGGAGCAATAGTGTTTCAGGGATTATTTTGGAGTACTCTCTGTAGAGGCCGACTGTGATCTGATCACTGAAACCTGTGGCTCTGCTGTAGCCTTAGGAAACCTGCGTAAAAATAAACCACAGCGCTTTGAGAGACCAAAACTCCGGCAGGAAACAAGGGCAGAGCTATACACCGCCGAACACCAAGGACGTAAGAGAGGCCATTAAAACAAATAATATAAATGAGCCTGAGGCGGCTCTAAGGCCTGCAAGGTGATTAATGCCTGTGGTGACAAGTTGGAGGCATAGGAGGAGATTAAAGATGAAGTTAAAGGTAAGAGTGCTAACAGGCATTTTCCTGCCCAGCGCTCCTAATTGCTCTTCCTTCCTGCGTACCCAGTGGCCAGCACTGCCTGCGCAGCGCCACGCTCCTCCCGCAGACTGGTCAGACTGGGAGATGAAGGCAATGGGTTTTTTGGGCACTTTGTTCTCTCTTTCCTTCCCTTTTTTCCCTTTTTTCCCTTCCTTTCTTTTTTTCTTTTCCTTGTTCTGTCATCCCCTGGGCATCTAGGAAAAAAATCAGAAGTCCTGGGGAAGCCATCCCTGTTGGCTTTAGGCAGTGTCCTGTGTTGGGACGTAAGTATATGTTGGTCCAAACCAGCCTCCAACTGCCCAAACTGTTGAATTTTGCTGGGGGGAGGCCAGCAGGAGGCACAAGGAAGGACTGCACATTTCTCTCACTTGACTTTCCAAAACAATTGTTCAAAGAACAAGAAAAACCTGGAGCATAAAAAGCGCCCAGTCTCCTGAACCATTAAGGCTCAGTGGTAGTGTATCTACTGCCTTATTTGCAGAAGGTTTTAACACTTGACCTGAAAAGTCAACAAAAGAATCACCATCTCCCATCTTAATAAATTAAGTTCTATCTTCTCTAATCACTTCCTACAAACACACAAAGTCATCTGTTTCCTTTTGGCTTAGATCTTGTATACTGTTTGGAGGAAGAAGGTCTACTTTTGTCAGCACCCCTGTTAAATTTATTTGCTTTTCTAGTTCAAGGAAAAAGCCTATAACTCTGAAAGTCATCCAGTGCTTTTATTTATTTATTTTTGCTCAGTTTGATTGATACATCTTTGTTCTGAGCTCATACAAAATTGACCACAACTACAGTAAAAGTGCCTCTTGTTAAAACGCTTACAGACTATCCCTGTGTTCCCCTCCTGCGCTTGCCTTGCCTGGGAGGAGACTTGACCTTAGGTGGAGGCGCATTGAATTCAGAAGTGCTCCGTCAGAAACCTTTCTGGCTGATAAGTCCAGAGCTTGACAATTATTCAGACTCCTTTGCCGTATATAACTCTGCTTCTTACGTTACACGCCTGGGTTCTCGAGGTAAGGTGGAAATAGGGCAACTAATTTACACGTTGGGTCCTGACTTCACTTTGTGTCTCCGAAACTTCTCCGCCAGCTCCCCCAGCAAAGAGAGGCTCTTGGAGAAGCAGAAACGTCACCCTGAGATACCATCAGTGCCAACATCCGCAGTGTCTGACACTGGGTCGTAACTGTTCATTGGTTCTTTCTAGCAAAATTAAGAAAACATGCTGTAAAAAATGATGGTGATGATCATTCTTCCAAATAATTTGTGTAAGTATCTGTAGATACCCTTGTGACTATGAATGTATCTATACATATATATTTATTTATTTCATGTTGCGTAGGCCACCAGGATTTATTGTCCTTGGTAGTAAATATTGACCTTGGATTTATCTCAGTCAATGTTTACCTCTTAAGCCAATAAATCTTGAGGTTCACCTTAACAGAAGTCAATATCTGCTTAGTGTTCAGCTCCATCATTAATATAAATATTTTAGTGACCTTTGCATGTATTAGTCTATTTTTTACAGTCAGTGTTACAAATCCTGTGTCACATCGGTAGTTTATTTTTCAGATCTGTTTATTCATTTCAGATTTTTTTTTTTTAATAACCTCTGATACCGAGGCGTTGCAGGAGGGGTGCAGTGAGTGTTTTGAGGAGGATCTGCGGAAGGGGAGCACAGGTTGGTGTTCGGTGGCGAGGGACCCAGCCCGCGGTGCCAGCGCGTAGTTGGGCGGTTCATCCTGCATTTACCTCCTAGCAGGGCATAAGCGTTGCTGTGATATTTGGCTCTTTCCTGGTCTTTTTTCAAGACTTCCTTTGTAGGAGCAGACCTTTGGGAGATGAAGTGTTTGCTTTTCTGCATCTGTCACCGAGTTTAGGGTTAGCAGGGACCTTTAGACCACCTGGTCTGACCTTCTTATCTCCTGCCAGCTTTGTCTCCTCTATTTAAGAAACACTTTTCGCCGCCATCCTCCTCCCCTCTCTTTTGACCCTCACCAAGATGAAGTTTCTCTGCAGTGTTCTTATTAAAGCTTTCTTTTTAAATGGCATTTGTTTCGATGTGGTAACGTCTCAGCCTAGATTCCGACTGAAGTGTCCCAAAGCTGGGAGGGTGGCTCTGTGAGTCCCTCTGGGCTGTCTGTGCCAGGCACGCACAGACGTGTCCCATCCCGCCCCCCCGCACTCAGACAGGAGCATCACATCCTTATCTCCAGCCCTTCAGTCATGAGTGGGGGCCCTCCTGATGTCCTCCCCTAAAAAGTGAGCTGCAAAGTGGGGTTTAAATGCCTATGCCCTTCCTCCCCCTCCTCTGGCTGCAGGATCATGGAGAGAAAGCACGAGGTGGGCCCGAAAGTTGTGAAACCATCTCTTTAAAATAAAGCTGCCTGGAGGCAAGATTTTTGGGACCCAGGACACTTGCTTAATTCAGGCGCTGAGCTCATATTTTTCCTTGTTATTGTTGTTGTTGCATCGCAAAGCACGTATATCAGGCTCATGATTATCAGCACAGATAAGAGAGATGTTCTTCATCCCAGAACGTTCTCACTCCAAATCCCTGATTCTACCACCCCCTTTTCATTAAATTACTCCGTTTATTTCAAGTGTGAGTGCTGACTGCTCACGTGGATAAAAGCTTGCGGGGTTAAACCCTTGGTGAGCCTACAGAAAATGTACTGTGAACGGGGAGAGTTTTCTATTATTCGTTATAAAGGTGCTGTCGGCGTAAATGGTTTAAAAACTTTGTGCTAGGGAGAATTCTGATCCCTGTCACATGAAACGGCATAAATGTCAGAGCGGGGATTTGTATGAATATTCCTTGAAGAGAAGCAAAGACAAGGAATTAGTTGTTCTCTTGTCCTATTTATTCCCCTTAATTGGATTTATTTTTAAGTGGGCTTTAGTATAGAAATTTCTGCTTCAGTTCTTCACTGTATTTTGGAATTTCATATCAACGCAGATAAAGCCTGCTTGCCCTACATTGAAAATGTATTTAAACCAGTGGAGATGCATTTCTTTAGCAGAAAAATCTTCTATTTTTTTAAACTATTTTTTAAACCTGTCCTAAATGAGTTCTCAAATACAGGCAGAGTATTTGAAGGTGCCGGTGTTGGAGCAGTTCGCAGCAGTGTCTCCGGGCAGGGCTTGGGACTGGGAGCAGTTCTTCCTGCTGATACATCAACCCTTCCGGAGAAGGAGCCGGGAAACACGTTTTTTGCAGAGGGATTTGTGCGCTACAGGCTATATCGGAGATGGTTTGTGCCTGAGACCTGCTAGAGCCAGCCCAGCGCTTGGCTGGGTTTCGGTGCACGCCTCTAAGTCAGACTGAAGAGCAGCTTACTGTTGTCAGCGTTTGATTCATAGAGTTGTGTAAATGGGCAAAAAATTCCTTTCTGTCATGCCAGAGGCCAAATTAAACAGAAATCTGTGAAGCGGGGAAGGTTATTTAGTTGGGAGGAAGCAACATGAGTCGTGTGATAATGTACTCCTGCGAGTTTTTTTGCGATTTGTTTCGGGGCTGAGTTTGTCCTGGTTTATTTAATGCCACAAAATACAATTCTTCCTGCTGAGAAATTGCTTAAAAATGATACCGGCGTGAAGGCAGACACAGAGTTAGCAGAGCCAGGCAAAAGGGGTTTGAAGGTTTGGGCTGAGAGAGACCACAAACGCCTGCGTTAATCGTGATCCACCAGCCTGCCCGAGGAATTCTTCACGTTCCCTTTCAAGCAGGCATTTCAAAAATGCAGGGCAGATACGCGGCATGGCGTACACAGCCCTGCCTGCCTGCTCCCGGCCCGGCAGGGCTCACGGGAGCCCGCCATAGCTGGGATTTCCAGATTTGCTATCACCAGGGAAGGACAGAAGTAGAGCCATGCGTGTTACATTGCAGAATTGAACATTGAGCACTCTTGGTTTTTCAAATGTTTGCAGCAAAATGCCAGAGGAAGGGATCAGTGCCATGTTTGCAAGGCAGGTCTCATAAAACAGAGAAGTCGGGAGAAGCGGACGATGCTGCCAGGAATCCTGCTGGGTGTCTCCAGGGTGTCTTTGATGGGCGTTTCAGTGGTTGGTGAAGACTTGGAAAGAAATTACTAAGAAAGATGGCACAAAGTAACGTAACTGCGTCTGAATTTATTCATGTAGGTATGAAGAAAGTGCACCCTTTTGTCTCTCTCCATCTATAGATGTAAAGAGCTCTTCATACTTAAAAAAGCTCCCAGTCCCTCAGAGCCCTGCAAACACAGATCACTTCAGAAAAAATGCGTGTATCGGATGATCTGGTCGATCTCTTTCTTCTCCTCCTTTGAACTAGTGGAGCTGTAAAAAAATGGAGCTGCTTAATTGCGATAGTTCACTAAAAAGCTCCCACAAAAGAAGTATTTATTGTCTAGGGAAATTTTATCTCTAGTTGGTTTTATTGTAAAAGATTCTATCTCAGAAATGCTGTGAATCAGAGATGAAGGGGAGTAACGATAAACTTAGGGAAAACATAAGGAAAACGTGTGGGTGTATGAGTTTGCACATGTCTGTAAGCTATAATAGATATGCAAATAGAAAAGCAAGTGCTTGTGGACATGCGGTTTTGTGTCAGCTATGAATTTTATTCATCGGCTATTTAATACTAGATTCACACACTTTTAGAAAATAATCCTGACTCATTCTAGGGAAGCTTTATCAGCTAGTTTATAGCGATTTCATTTACTGATCCAATTATAAACTAAATTGAATCCTATCCGCTAACACAGGTTAAAATGTTTTTATTATACGCAGCTGTTTGATACCGCCAGGTGTGGGAGCACACAGCGGGATGGAAGTTAATTAAGCACGATGTGGGAGATGCTCGCGGCCCTGTGTTCTGTGCTTGTCAGCCAGCGGAGAAGCGTGTCAAACACCGCTTGATGCGTTGCAGCGTGTCTTCCTCTGCCTCCCCCTGCCTTCCTCTGCCTCCCTCTGCCCTCCTCTACCTTCCTCTGCCTCCTCAGCCTCTTCTGCCTCCCTCTGCCTCCCTTTGCCTCCCTCTACCTTCCTCTGCCTCCTCTGCCCTCCTCTGCCTCGCAGCAGGCACGCTGCTAGCTTGAGAACTCTGGCTTTACAGAGCCTTGGCTTCCCTCTCTCATTGCTTCCCAGTTTCCCAGGGGCACTCCACAGCAATACCCGTTATCACCACAGTCACCCTCGGAGCCTCCTCATGTGCCCAACTATTTCACGCGGACATGAAAAAGGAACCCTCTAACTGTGTTTATACCGAGCATCCTGCCGTTCTTTAGCATCCTGCCGTTCTTCAGCATTTTCAGCGTTCTTGCAGTATCCTGCTTTTTGTGTTAATAGCTAGGGCCACCAGGCACAGAAGAGAGGAGGTTTTAACCTCATACCTGCTAATTCTGATCTATTTTTGTGCTGATACAGTTGCCAGGCGCAGGTGCTGCCTTGTGGCACTCGAGCCTTTCTCCTCGGTGCAGAAGATGTAGTCATAAAAATAGCGCGTAGGAGCAGTAAGTATATGATTTGAAGGAACAATCATAATTATCAAATACAATTTAATTTTCCCGTATTTATAGAAAGCGGTTAGAAATTATTCTTGCATAAGGTGCAAAAAAAAGTAAAATAAAAGAAAATAGTGAAAACAGATGAATATTGTGTTCATGACCAAGTTCCACAGTCACAACAGTTTGTTTGTAGACGTGCTCTGAAAAGGAAGTTGGGTGAATTATTAGAATAAAACTTTCTCTGTCAGCAGTTTCCTAACCATAGGGATGCAAGGAAACATAAATATATGTAATTTCATTTGTATGAAAGAATGTCCTCCATCTTAATCTCAAAGGCAAACCAAAAAATACTATTGCTGGTGTGGGGAAGGTATTTCACTGCATCATGTGAACAGTAGGGGCATGTACGTAGTATGGTTTTGTTTGTATTTACTTATGTACAGGTGAAATACAATTTATTGCAGTTCATTATTTAAATTGATGTCCTATATCTCTATATAGGGATATCCTTAAGGATATATCTCCTGTGTCCCTATATTGAGGGACTTCTCCTCCATTGTCTGCTCCAAGAGATCACATAATAGTGAATCTCTTAACTGCAGACATCTGGGAGCTCTTTAAATCTCAGCATATACTATTATACTCTCAAAAAACTTCAGCCGTAGTACCGATGAAACTGGGACACGGGGCTTCGCGACCCGTACCAGCGCCGTTTACCCAGGGCTCCTTCAGCTGCGTTACATCATTTCTAAAGCAGGGACGAGGAGCCTGCGGTGACTCTCTGGCTTCATTGGGATAGTCCAGAAGAGGGAGCTTGAAATTAAAGAGTGAAGAGATTTAAAAGTACCAGAAGGAATAAATTGTTCAAATATGGGAACTTTGTTATGGTCGCCCTTTATCACTGGTGGAATTTGCTTCATATTAATAACAACAGAGATTTGTTTTGGGGATGATAATTATTCTTGTGTTGTGTTACTGTCCCACCAGAAGCAATTTTCTTTCAGCTATTAAGTTCAAATACTTATTTTTTTCAGCATGGTATTCACCATTGCTGTTCCAGAATGTCTGAGAAAATGTCAAGTAATTAATTGTGTGGAAAATGTATATACTCATCTCTTGACTTAAAGGGCCATCCTTCTCTTGAGGCAGCTCAAATACACCGACCTCGTTTCGGCGACACCAGGGCTGAATTTGGCCCATTTTGCCTGAAGTACGCGCTCGGCAGCGTGCCAGGCGCTTCCCCAGTCACTTCTGCAGTGCCCACGCATGCAAATACTGCCTTTGACTTTGTTACAGTGCCCTTCTCTGCTTCTAATAATCATATATTTGGAGCTTTCTCAAAGTAAGAGCACTGCTGTATCCTTGGAGTGTATAACCTCCATCAGTGGCTCTGTCTTTACATCAGATCTAGTACCTGCTGGCTACGGACCAAGTTCCTAATCACTATCCTGTACCCACTAAAAGAGACGGAAGCCTGTGCAGTCCAGTATGTGTACACATATATTTGTGCATCCTAACCAAGTAGAAGGTGTGTTTTATTGACCCAAGTTTCTCTGTGTTGTTTTTTTTTTCTTGTTTGTTTTTCTGTTGGCATTTAAATTTTTTCACCATCTTGAATTTTAGTTCCAAGATGAAAATATCTTGATCTCTGCTCAAAAACAGAAAACAAGCAAACAAACATGATTAAGTTGCATTGAAATACCATTTCAACAACAATGTCTTATTTTGATTTCAAGCTTTTACTAAGAAGCTTAATTCTGAAATAATTTTGTAGTGAAAAGTAGATCCTCTGAAGATATCACAGTAGGACGTTTCAATGGGTTTTGAAACTTTAAAAAGCATTTTAAATGGGAAATGACATCAGCCATTTTCCACAAGAATATTCAGTTTATTAAACTGTATTTTTTTTTCTGAAAAAGAAACCACGTTACCTAACTTCTACTCCAGCCTCCTGGTGTGCGCAACCCTTGTTGATGAGCAGAGATATTGGTGCTGTGAAGTTGGGATACAGCCTCCTTGCAAAACCGCTCAGGTATTCCTGTGTCACTCCACAGAGAGCACATTCTCCATGGATGATGGGTGGGATTTCGTCCATCTGGCTCCTGACTCACACTCCCCTGCCGCCCCCAGGGCTGTGGCTGAGCCCGGGACCACCTCAGCTCTCCCACTGGGAGACGCTCAGTGCCAAGCCCATGGCTCCTGGTGGCTGGAAGGGGCTTCCGGACATCCCTGCTCCGACCTCCTGCTCAAAGCAGGTCCAGCTGGAGTTGGCTGCTCTCACCAAAGGCCTTGCCCAGTTGAATTTTGAAACATTCCCTGGGCCCCTCTTGCAGTGTTTGACCATGCTCATAGTGAAACTTCCTATCAGGTGGGAATTTCCTCTGTTCCCATTTGTGCCTATTGTCTTTACATCCCTCTGCTGTGCGGCTCTGAGCCCGCTTCTGTCTTCTCTGACCCTCACATTAAGCACTTGTAGACAGCAATAAGATCTCCCTCATCTTCTTTTCATAAGAGGATCTCGCACCCTCCCTCCACCTGCTGTATGCCGCAGGCCTTGGACCATTTTGGTGGTCACTGTGGAGTGGCTCCAGCCTGTCGATGTCTTTCTTGTATGGAGAAGCCCAAGACTGGACATGGTACTGCAGAGTGTCTTACAAGGGAAATAATCAATTCCTTCAACCTGCTGGCTACACTCTTGTCGATACAGCCCATCCTGCACTTGTCTTTGAACTACAAACTATGAAAATGTCTGAAACTGGTCTGCAGCGGGAGGCTCTGGAGAGCTGCCCTGTGTTCAGCTGGGTCTGCTGGAAGGGTGTTAGACACAGCCTGGTGTGTGGCTTAGCGTGAGCACTGTGTGATGTCCTCCTCCATCTCCCAGCATCCATCACGTGCCTTGCCACAGGGCTTCTTACACAAACAGGCTGATGGGTCTGCAACTGGGACCAGCTGGGTCTTCCCTCAACCTTGTGAAAGGTCCGCTAGAGATGATAGTAAGGGATGGACCTAAGTTACATTTCCACCAAGCCCTGCCTCTTGGACAGAGGAGGTACAACCAGGGCCTTGGCAGCATGACTTCAATGAAATGATGCTTCTGAGGGGTGGGCGGGAGGAAGAGGCGAAGGCGAAAGTGTTAGGGTAGGGTGTGGGGTTGGACCTTGCCACTCTTGAGCCACAAGGCTTGGACCTTTTCAGAGGGTCACCCACTTGTTGCAGTTGGCCATGGCAGATGGTTTTCTGGGTCTCGGCACGCTCTGTTTCTCTTGAAAAGCTGTTGTTAAGGTGTTGAAGCTGATGTGAACCGTTGACACAAAGATGTACAGAGTCTGTAAAATGAATTGAGGCTCTGCTCGTAAAGTTTCATTCATTTCATTCGGTGTAATAAGTCATGAACCTATGAAAGGACTTCATAAAGCAGTAAAAATGGAAACACTTCACAGAAATAGAAGACGACAATTTTTTATTTCTTTCTGTTTCACGTGCCTGTTATTTATGTGGACTTGTGACCTAATAAATGTTACGGAATTAGGCACGGGCTTTAATTTTAACCTACCATTCAGAATGCCTTCTCATGTCCGATTTCAAAGACTTACACGGTCATTACAGTAAAATTAATGTATGTCTTAATTGTCAGAATACCTAAAAGTTGGCCATTATACTGAAGTAATTAAATAATCTCAGTTGTTGATAGCTTTGTATGCTGCTGTAATTAATTTATTGCTGACCTAACAGAAGAAAAAAACAAACCAGAAGTAGATGGGTGATGTTTTCATTAAGGCTTCAGCGCTGACTCTCCCCCTCAGGTACCCGCCTGCAACACCATGTATTTGATTATAGCAGTTGTAAACTCCAGGCTGGTAGTTTTAAATACCTCTAAGAAGGAATATTTTATTTTACCTGCATGCATTGCTTTTTTTCTCAATAGTGGGTAAATAATAGTAGCTGTTTCTCGGGGGTTTCCGTATTGTACATCAGCTCTGCCATGCAGCGCGCCTGGGAACAAGCAGTGCGGATGGAAGCCTTGCTTGTTTTTTGAGAGTAGACCCTCGCCTTTTATTCAGTAAAATACTGCTTTTATTCCTTCACTACATGGGTGTTAATTGAAGCCAGTCGGTTTACATTCTGTGCTCTTCATCCTTCCAGAGCAGGAGAAGCGGTTGTTAGAACAATTGCTAGAAAGTTGTTATCTTTTCAGGAAATGAATCAAAAGAAAATATTAGACATGCACCAGAAGAGACACCCCCACCCCCAAAGTTCAGAAATCTTAAAATAGTACCCAGATATAATTGCTGTAGCTAAAGAAAGGCAGCGTCACTATCAGCTATGGATACTAAACTTTGAAGGTGGGTAAGTAGGGGAGGTTTAAAGCACTGGAACCCTCCTGCTCGGGCAGCCTCGCTGCGAGAAAACCCCGCCTGGCTTCTGCTCCATCTGCCAGAGCAGCTACATGGCTTCTAAAGCTAATCTCAACAATACAGGGCTTGCTTTGTTTTGCTTTGTTTTTTGAGAGATAGCAAAAGGAGACCTTTCTCAGGGCAGAGCACACATTGAAGGCTTTCTGGGACTGCCTGCACAATGAAATGGTTCTGATTGAACTCTGACAAATTGTAACCCTCAGGTATAACGAGGATTTTCCATTTTTGTCTAACACATGTACATTTTGTCTCTTCCATTTTTTTTCCTTTCCTGCAATGCATTCAGCACAGCAAGGGCTGGAAAGAAATCTGATTGTGAAACTGATAAATTGTCTTACATAGTTTCCCTATTTTGGCCATTGCCATGGTCTGGTTCTGAAAGTGCTGGGAATCCTCCTTCTCTCGCTTTGTTTTAACAAGCTTCTTCCCGGTTGCCCATTCCCAGGGCTACATTACCTACAGTGCACGTTATTTTTTTTTGTCTGTCTCACATTCTACGTTGACTCCAAGCAGCCTCGGCGTAAAAGCAGATGAGGTGGTTTATTTTTATCATTCCCTTTTTGTCGTGAGAAAAGAGGAGCCCTGGGCCCTGCCCTCTCTACTGGCTTCCTCTTTGCACAGTCCTTTGCGTCTTGGCAAATGGGGTCAACAAAACGCTACTGACTTCAATCAACGAAGTGTTTCATCATATTTGTTTTGCAATCACAGTGATAGACTCTTTGCTGGTCTGAGCAGCTGCAGTCTCATTGATTCGAGCGGAGTTTTCCTTCTTTGGGTGAAAAGGGACCTGGCTGGACCTGGGGAGGTGGCCAGGAGTCCTCACCGAGGGCAGAAGGCAGGGGACCAGCCTCGGAGGCTCCAGGTCTCACCTCTGGTTTGCACTTCTCCTGTACACTCATGGAAGACACTTCATGTGTTAAAACTTGCTGAAAGCCTTCAATATCTTTGACCTTTTAAAAAAAATCTTTTAAATTTTGATATTCCCTAAGAAGACAGATGGTATTTTTTGATTGAACAGATAGAGATTTTGTGTCGGAACACATTTCTTGGTTTCGCTTTGTTGGACTAGTTAACGGCTCTCTCTGTGTTCTGTGCTGTTCACAACCTTTTCTTGTAGTCTGTTTTCCAATGATGCTAGCAAAAAGTTACGAAGAATTAAATGTGCAGAATTTCCCCTGGAAAACAGTGATGTCCTGCTGGTGTCTCCCTTTGGATCCAAAGGTGGATATTCCGTTACAGACAGTCCCAACACTTCCAAGCCAAAAATCACCCTTGATACCTTCTGGTTGGAACAAGGGTTTGACTCCAGGTGCCCTGGGTGAACAGATAGAGATCCAGATCCTCTGGAAGCAGGTAGGGAAGTGGTGAAAAAGCTGCAAAGCCTGTCAAGAGCTTTGGCGCTGGAGAAGGTGCGGAGGAGCCCTCCGAGCGCTGGTGCTGCCGGGATATGCTGGGAGCGGCGCATCTCTCATGGGCACAGCCTCACAAAACAACAGTGGAGATACCAGAACTGGGGCTCTGTAGTCTTCTTCCATCACCTGAATCATCTGGAAACAGGGCAAATGATGCATTCTCAACAAAATAAGGAAATCCCTCCAAGCGGTTCTCGTTTAGAGCAGAATCGTGGAAGTCCTGACGGCGCGGGGCAGAAGACAGAGGCTGCTGTGATCCTGCGGCTCAGCTCAGGGGGAAGATGAAATCATGGCAGTTCAGCGTTGGGTGAAGGCTTAGTGACTGATTTTCTGGCTTGCTGTTTACACTGGAATAAAAGCTGCTTGTGCTTGAAAAAAAAACTTTGGTTGTTAGGAAACTGTCTGTGTGTGTCTGTCCCTAATTCTTTATCAAACCCTTCAAACCCAAGGAATACAATGACCTGCTTTTGCAGAGCTGTAGAAGGTGGCTGCAGCCTTTGCTGGATGGTGTGGAGGTTGCAGCACTGCGTTTGTAAGGTTTTTTGTTTTACTGTAATGATCAGAGGGTCATTTTGAATGACTTAAAACCAGGTGGATGGTGCAGGAAAAAACCAACAGGCCATATTTTTGTCCCTGGCCACATTATTTATGCCTTTAGCAAGTGCCACTTGTTAACTCACTCAGTATTTAAAGATTTACTTGTTTTCTCTACAGAAAGACCCAGGACACATGTCTGAAACTGCATATGGAGCATGGGGTGTTTACTGGGGAGGTGGAAGATATCTCTGCTTATTGTACATTCAGATTTTGGCTTGGATCAGGAACAAATTTTTCAAATTTTCAAAGTATTTTGGCATGTCGATCCTTGGGACATTTTTGTGTTTATTTCAGACACTGTGAATAAAGACAGTGATAAAATTTTCAAAACAGATTCTACACTTTGTCTGAATTAAATCAGAAGCCAAATTTCATACAGGGACATGAAGCATTTGGTGCTTTAGGAGATGATAATTTCCAGAAGGATGGCTTGCTATGGTGGTACTCTGAATGTCCCAGTTTTTGGCTGCCAGACTTGCAGGTTGAGAAGCTTTGAGGCTGCCTGCTGATCCGTATCATCTCGGAGCTGTCAATTTAATGAATCGCAAATTGAGCATCCAGAAGCAGAAACACTCCGACTCATTAATCACTGCGAGAGATCTTGGCCTAACCATATCAATTAACAACAATAGTTCCTAGTAGAAGAGAAACATGACAAAGTGTTTCCAGTTACAGTCATGATTGGTTGGTCCCTTACATTTATTTATCAAAGATATGCCCTTGTTTCTCTTTGGAGATGTAAATCAATATTGCCGTGACTTTGGGTCCCTTGTGGGTCTGCATGTTCATATGTATTTTAGACTAATGTTTGATGGCATGTCCTTCAAAGGTCTCTTTAAAAATCCCAAGTCTTAGTCTAATAAGATTAAGATTTTGCTGAAACACATCATTTATGGGATACTAGAATATTTACACTAATATTCTGCTACATTGCTACACAGCAGAATATTAGTGCAAAACCGCTGTTGCTGCTAATAGGCTTTGGCCTCATTAAATCCTCAGCTGGAAGTTTTAGTCTGTGAGTTTTTGTAAAACTAAAGAGTGTTGTAGAAAAGGAACGTGGAACATTTTGCAGAAGGGTGCAGTGCTATACATAATTTATTGGTCACTGTACAATCGTTAAGTTATAAATGAAATACGGCCTTAAAACAAAGATGAAAAGGTGAAACTGTGAGTAGGTATTTCCTCTGTATTTCTATTTAAAAAAAAAGAAAAAGGATTCCAAGTTTGTTCAAACAGTCACATTTTGGTTTGGTTATTGATATTCAAAGCGTTGTGCCTATTTTTGGATGTATGGCCTTGAAGACTTTCTTCTTGGCTAGGCAGCGTGCCTGTTCCTCTGGTGCGTCTCCTACCGGCTCCGGGCTGCTCCTGGGGCTCGGCGAGGGAAGCCCCAGGGAGGCAAACGGGCTTCCTCACGCTGAACTTCCAGGTCCCAGAGCTACTGAAGGACAACTTGACTTGCCTCATCGCCATGCGGTGCCCTGAGCTGTTCCAGTTTGTCAGCAGTGGCTCCTCCATCCCATCAGAACCTCATCTCCCATTTCTTTAGGTGGAGGACACCAGGGGCTGGCACTGGGACCAGCTCCACAGCCGACACCAGAACCATGCTTTCTGCCAACACAGAAGTCCCTTGAACTGGAGAAATGCTGAACCCATCGAAGATCATTAAAAATGAGTTTAATGGATTTAGGAATAAAGTCCGTATACTTTTCAGAATAATTTATTATAGGTCTTTGCGTTGGTGAGAAAGAGGTTTCTCCACAGAGCCTCTGAGCAGGCTTTTTGTCCATGCTGGAGGTGTTTGTCTGTGGTGGCCCTGACAAAACAACAGGGGTAAGATATATCATTTTACTGTAGATCATGGGCTGAGTGTCCCTTGCAGGTACCGCGGAGCAGCAGGAGGTGCCAGGTTTGAAACCTCCCAGTTCTCCTACAAGCGGTGCCGACGCAGAGGTGCCATACTGAGCAAACGTTCTGGCTGCCGAAGAGGAAAGAGATGACCAGTCTGAACTTAGGAGTGAAACATTTCCTAGAACTGAGCCTGAATAAATTCTGGAACAGTTGAACAGGAAATAAGCTAATAATGGGATTTTACAATATGCATTTCCCATATAAGGTGCTGAAATGTAGCACGGGCTTGTTTGCTGATCTTCTGGCTATTTTGGTGAAAATTTTAGGTTTCCTCACTGTTTGCGCTCCGTTTCGATTGGGAGGACTTTGCTCCATGCCAGGGTGCAGCGTTCCATCTTGCCGCTGCCATGGGTGGTCCCTGGGTGGACCATTCCTAGAGCAGAGCAGGGAAGAGACTAGTGAACAATTCCTCCTGGCTGCCTTTTGTTTGTGCCGGGGAGCTATTTCCTTTAGCCCTCGGGACTGATGCATAGGAAGGGGAAGAGAGGTGGGGAGCGCCCGTCTTGGTGCGGTTTGTGCTTCTGAAAATAAGTCCCCCAAAATCTGCCGTGGGGAAAGGAAGCCCTGGCTCCGCGGAGCCTGCCGGCTCCCTCAGTAAACAAAGGACTGGCTTTGGGCAGGTTGCCCGCAGTGGTGGTGCCGGGTGCGTTCCCGTCCTTGCTGCTCTGCCTGGCCTTTTAAGGATATGTGACAGTAAGCTGGAAACCACGGTAAGGTGTGTATTCAGCGATGATTAATGAGCACAAGGCTCTTCTGCAGCTTCGGTTTTTCTGTAGCATCGGTCAGATTCCCTTCTCGGGAGGAACTCGCTCAGATTCGCAGAGTTTGGCCTCTTCTGCGTGTGGGCGCAGTCTCTCGCCAGCTCGGACGCTGCGCTCGTTTAGAGCCATCTACCTTTCCAAACGTGCTCCCTATTGTGGAACAGGTTTTACTTGTAAATGTGAGGCCAGATGTTCGGAAGAAGAGAGCTCCCATTTCGGCATCTAGCAATTACTGCCCTGACACATACCGATGGCAGCTGAAAAGCTGAAATCTCTCTGCTTAGATAATGAAATGCTCAAGCTGGCTGGTTTTTGCCGTGCTATAAGAAGTGACCTATACGCATATAATTCAGGAGTTCTTTCAAAATAGCAAGCACTGAATCACGGTCTCACTTGGTTTTAGACCACAGCTTGTGCCAAACTAGTTGCGTTGAGTTCTTGCCAAGCAGGGGCTCGCTTTCCAGTTACAACTAACATTTTCCTTTTCTTTTTCTGCAAAATCTGTTAATGAAGGCTAAATGGAACAATGAAGGTAGGTCTGCTGTCTAGATAAGAAATAGATCCGATTCATAAACAAATGTTTCTTTTCTTTTCCAGTGACATATTCGATGCCATGTTCCCCGTCACACACATCGCAGGAGAAACAGTCATACAACAGGGTAATTCTTCTCATTTTTTCCCTCATATAAAGTTTGCCGAGATTGTACAATTTTCATCTCTCTGTCTGAGAGATGTGAATTCTTCCCTCTTTGCTTAATGGGAAGAGTAACCATATTCCAAAATCTTCTAAGTGTGCAGCTCTATCATAAGTTCATGGATGCAGGTCTTCCACTACATGTGTGGGGATCTCCTACAAAACTGTGCTGGCAGATCCCCGGGGTTCCAAAGGGTTACAATTAAGCGTAGATAAACAGCGCTTCAGATCAAAATGCTCCTTACCTGAAGATAGTCGGGAAGTAAAGCACAGCTCCGAATGCGTAAGGGCGGCACAGGCTGGCTGAGAGTAATTAGAGATGGAAAATATTTTTATGGTTGTTGGGAATATTCGACACCTCATTGTGCTGTATCGTCCTTATCGCACTTGGCAACTTCCCTGCGTGCCTGCGGCGCGCTGGGGAGGACTTCGGTACCCCCGGGCTATGTTAAAGCCTCTTGTGAGCTCACACTGAATGAAGTGTTGACTCAATTAAGAGAGAGAAATTAATGCAATTGAAAGATATTAATAGGAAGAAGTCGTAGCGATATTTTGATTTATGAAGGCAAATAGGCAAGGCTGTTTCAGAAAAATGAATCTCTGCGCAGGTAATCTGGAGTGAAAACCTCTGCAAATATGTTCAGGATTAAATATGGACAGAGGAAATTATTGAATCGTTTATCAGGCATTCAGGAAACAATCACCTTTTATATTTTGCTTCCAGGTGATGAAGGAGACAACTTCTATGTGATAGACCAAGGCGAGGTGGATGTGAGTACACTCTTACAGAATAGTATTTATTTCGAAGCTACATAATAAAATCGTGTGCTCTGGCACACGGCTTGATCCAGCCATGTGCTGGGGTTCTGTCTCCTTTCTTCTTGGAATAGATTTCACGGGATTGGTTTCATTACTTTACTTTTGTTGTCTAAGGTCATTTGTGCATAATTTTATAATTGGCGTGTTTTACATCCTAGCTTATTTGTCCATTCCAAGCAGGAAAATATGGTATCAAACCCGAGCAAATGACACGTTCTTCCCAACCCTCAGCACAGGTGGAGGTGCGCAGTCTCTGGCAGAGCAGGCCACCGTGCTGGAATGCACCCCGGGGCTCACAGCAACCATAAGGAAAATATTTTCTTTAATCACTTAGCTTAGCTCATGTGTTGGGTTTTTTTTTTTTTCCCCCCAAATTGAGATACAGCCTGAGGCAGCGAGTTTCATCTTAGAAACCTTAATTTGCTTTTAAAATTAGGTCCAAATATACGAACAATGCAGCATATTAATAAAGCAAGGATTATTATAAGTGTAAAGTGATCTGTTAGACCACAAAATGTTTACAGGAGTATGTGGTGGTTCCATCAGCACGTCTTTGAAAAGAAGCTTCTTTCTGAACCTGCCTCCGAAATCATAATTATTCATCTCTTATCATTTTTATGCCGTATGAAACTCGTCCTTTTGCAGTTTTGCTACAAGTTCCTCATTTGACTGAATTTTCTGCACACACCTAACGTACCCACAGTTGTTGGATGTGACAGGCTCACTCATTAGCAACATTGCTCTTTGGATGCCCAAATGAGTTTTGTTTGGCGTATTTAAAGAAGAAAGTGATTTATTTTAAATCCGGGCAGGAGGCATACAGTTATTTTAGTGAAAGTTATTTTTTTTAGCAGTCTGTTTGTGTCAGGAGACCATCTAATTGCTATTGTTGGGAATTGAGAAACCTCACATGCTGCCTCTGCCTCTGGAAGCGGCTCCTCAGGAAATCCGTCTGAGTCACTGTTCCTATCAGGCAAACCTCTCAATAGCAAACAGTGCCACATCCACAGGGTCGCAAAAGAAAAGAGCAATATTTATAGAACAGTGCTAAAATTTAGTTTTAAAATAATTGGTTAGGGCCCGATACGGAGCTTAATGAGTTCACTGGCTTCGAATCAGACCCACAAACATACGCAAATGATCATAGTGAAGTTATAGATTAATCCTCTGCAAAAATAATTTGTCCTCCCTTAAAACCTTTAGGGAAGCTTCCTTCAGCGTTTGGCTCACGGATAGTGGGTGACTGAATGTCATGAGGAAACAGTCTGCAAAACCATTGCAATTAATTGCGAAAAAGATAATCTTCCATATGCACATATTGGTCTTACAAAGCAGTGATGAAATGGGGTATAGAAATGTCCAGGGCCCAGCCATCTGGGTGTCTGCTGGTAAATAAAGAAGTGGTTTGTGGATTTTGGGTAACTGGTGGTTGCCACTGATGGCCGAGGTGGCCATGGCTCTGCAGATGCCAAGGAGGACTTGTTTGGAGCACCAGTTGCTGTATTCTCTGTAAGATAAGATGGCATCTTAGCTCCCTTCCCAGGTACATCCTGGCATGTACTCAGAAACGCATTTACTGCATCGTGTTCCTTGTACATCAGAGGTTCTCCTTGGCTTTTTTTTTTACGGAAAGTTGAAATTCTTTCATCTTGACCATAAATAGCCCAAGAAGACACAAGTGTTCAGATCATTTTGCATTGATGGTTTCTTGAGTTCAATAAAGTCTTACGCAGAATAATCTCATATTTCCCAGAACGTTTCAAGGGCCTTTGAGGTTTCTGAGATAGGATTTGGGATAAAATCTGAAAAACTACCACAGTGACTAACTGTGACCTCCCCGTCCCCCTGCAATGCACTTACACGTAGGCTCTTAAGCTGTATTCTATTTTTTAAGGTGTTTTTGAAAATTATATCCCAGATTCCTGATTTGACAAGCTACGTGAGCATCACTGGGCCTTTAAGAACATGAGCAATTCAGTGGGACTCCCTGTTTTGCTAAACGAAGAGCACAGTAGTGCACGGCTTTGTTTTGAAGGCAGGAGTTTTCTTTGTATTCCGAGTAGTTTGCAGCCCTCCAATCACTTAAGTATGGTAGAGGTTACAAATTCTTCCTGCCTTGTCTGTGAGACCTGCAACAGCAGATTTTCTAAGCAATAAATGAAATAACTGGGTTTCTCTGAGCAGATCACAAGTTCACTTTGACAAGCATTCTCAGTCTCAGCTTCCCTAATTGCCAGAATCAGCCTCTCTCTGCGAGGGCAGATCAAAATGGACAATCCACGGTAACATCATCCTGACACTTCTCAGGCTCGAGTAGGGACAGTTTTCTGACATGAGCTGTGGGACAAATCCATCCTAACAAGTATGAAGAGATGTCATTTGGACTGAGCTGCTTCCAAAGCTCCTGACCCCTCTCAGTCTTGCAAAACTCTGCTGTGACCAACTCCTCCTTCAGCATCCCCGTCCCTTGCCCTGCTGCTCCTCACCCCTGCTCTCCCCGCTCCCAGCTGGGTGCTCTCTCCTTCCGAAGCCTTTCCTGTACCTTCAGCCAAAACACACACTGGATTCCTTCACAAGACACTGTGGGAAGCACAAGAAACCTTCACTCATCCAGGAGCAAATTGTGAGTACACCCCAGTAGCTGCCGGGGGTGTCTTTGCTGGGGATCTGTGGGGAGACGAGCCTGTCCCCCCCAGAATAAAGCCTGTACTGGGGCAGTTAGTGCAGAGTAACTTGCCCCGCTGTGAGCAGCAGCTCCCATCCCCATGGGTGTGAGCCCTCACACCCTACGTGGTGCTCCCCAGAAGAGTTCTCCCACTTTCTGGGCAGCGGTGCTAAAATCCTTGTTGTCTGAAGAAAGTCCAGACCGCTCGTAAGCGAGCTGCCGTTCATTTAAGCCTTGCCAGATATGTTTTTTGGCACGCTTCCATCCTTCTCCAAGAAAAAAAGCGACTTGGAGAGTTGACAGTTGACCCCGAGACTTAAAGCCTGAAGCCATTTTCTGCCTAGTTGAGCTGGTGTTGGCATATGCACGGCAGCTTTTAACCCCTGGGCTGGGCTGTCCGCCTTCATCGTGTCCCGATGGGCACAGGAGTGGCGGGTGTAACCAGGATGGCTTCAAGGAGCAATTTACTTCAAGAACATAATGACTGATAAGCATCCAGGCTTTCCATACACATGCAAAGAGACACATTAAGGAGGTTGCAATTGCCACCATAAAATTCACGTCTCCTGGAATAAAGTCATGGCAAAACTGGAAAATACCTATCAACCAAACAACCAGAACCAAACAGAAACCACCAGCAAAGCCAGAATAACAAAATTGTTTTATGGCGTTTTGAGTTTGAAAAACTGCAACATTTAAAAGTAATTTACTGTTGCAGTTTCGGCATAGGCACCCCAAAGAGGAAGTAAAAGCATTCTAGTATTTTCCCTTAAAAATAATCTGAGTCAAATAAAAACTACAATATTTTTAAAAGTAATAACACTTTATCCTCAACTGTTACACTTTCTTAGGGTATAAACAAGCCTTTTTAGCATAGAATAAGTTATCTGTACATCTCCTTCTTGGGATTACTATGGGCAACCAGGGAAGACTGAGTAGCCTTCCGTTGGCACCACGCTCAGCAGGGACTCTGGGCTGAAGGAGAAGGGCACAAATGTTCATATGGAAAAGAAAAGGTTATAGAAATCAAGAAGAGGTAGGTCTTGGAGACGCTGGGGTTTTCCTCCCATGTACTGTGTGCTACAAACCAGGAATACTCTGCCCACGGCTGGTGTTGGGAGGGAAAGGCCATTATAGCGTTGTCAGTCGCAGTCTTCCTCCTTCGCACCTCAGGGCTGAGGAGAATTGGTAACTCCTGGCCCGGCCATATCAGGTGGGTGAAGTTCATACCAGGTAGAGGGTGGCATGAGGTTTGGAGTCTTCAGGTCAGTTGTCTACTGGCAGCTTTTCTGCTCAGACAAATCTGAACGTGTGCCAAAAAGTAGCCGGCAGAGCTTAAATTACAGTTTCCAGTAAAGATGTTGAAAGTACCTGCTAAAGTATGTGTCTTGCAAAAATCTCGAATCCATATTTCTAAATATAAAAATGACTTCCTGTTTATTATTTTAATCTTACACCCTCACATTTTTTACTTTAAAAAGCACCGTCAACTGCCCTTTTAAAACAGATGTATTTTTTTTAGACTCAGCAACTTCCTATTCTATTTAATGTCACAGCAACTTTCTCGACAGTCATTCTCAGGTTTTCTTCTTGTAAAACAACAGTAGCCGAGCTGCAGTATGGTGAAAATCAAAATGAAAACTTTTCAGTATTTTTTCTTAAATAGGTTCTGTATTTTCTGTATAAATCTATGTGTTGAGCTATACATGAATACAGTGGACAATAGATAAGATTGGCTTTTGATTTTAGGTCAAATCTTCTTGAAGTCCTTATTCATATATACAAACTGTCTAATTTGTATATACAAAGATGAAAATTACACTGTGGTTTATGTGAGAATGCTGTTGGATTTTAAAACTAGTCGTATTTTATGGTTAGATTCCATAGATTGCTTTGGGTTTGAAGTCTTCCATCATTAATGATCTTTCTAATTTTGGAAGGATGCTTTTTGAAATCTGAAACAGAACATTTTAAAGTTTGGAGGTTTTCAGCTTGAATTTTTAAGGATTCTCAAGGCAGTCTCCAAGTTCGTATATTTATATTTAAGAAAAGCAAACTCATATTACAAATAAAGCACTGGCTTTATTTGAGAAAACTACCCGCATAGAAATACCCTTCATGTCTAAGGCTTGCTTATTTTTCCAAGAATAAATAAACCTCATCTTCATTTTTGGGTAACAAATACTAAGGCTTGACAAGACACAAAGCACAAATTATTACAAACAGATCTGAGGGAGGGGATTTAAGATCTAAAAGTTGCAGTGCCTGGAACAAATTAGATTGTCCACATAGATCACAAAGTGGCAGCAGAGAAAAATGCTAAAAGTTAACTTGAAATCAGCAATAAAAGATTAAAGTAAAGGTAAATTCACTCCAGTGAAGCTCAGAAATCATAGAATCATAGAATCATAGAATCCTAGGGTTGGAAGGGACCTTAGTAGATCATCTAGTCCAACCCCCCTGCCAGAGCAGGGCCACCTTAGAGCAGGTTACACAGGAACGCGTCCAGGCGGGTTTTGAATGTCTCCAGAGACGGAGACTCCACCACCTCCCTGGGCAGCTTGTTCCAGTGCTCTGCCACCCTCAAGGTAAAGAAGTTCCTCCTCATGTTTAGGTGGAACTTCCTATGCTCAAGTTTGTGCCCGTTACCCCTTGTCCTATCACTGGGCACCACTGAAAAGAGCCTGGCCCCATCCTCCTGACACCCACCCTTCAAGTATTTATAAGTGTTAATTAGGTCCCCCCTCAGACGCCTCTTTTCCAAGCTAAAGAGACCTAATTCCCTTAATCTATCTTCATAGGAGAGGTGCTCCAGTCCCTTAATCATCTTTGTAGCCCTATGCTGCACCCTCTCCAGCAATTCCTTGTCCCTCTTGAGCTGGGGAGCCCAGAACTGGACACAGTACTCCAGGTGGGGCCTNTTCGGTATTGCTGCTCCTGGTGAGGTTTCTTTCTGCTTCTCTAGACAACACGAAATGAGTAAGGCCAAGATGCTCTTGCTTTGAGCGTTGTGTGAGTCACGGTGTTTTCTCTCGCAGTGAGCGCCTATGTACGTCGCAGCCCATGAAGAGAGGAACTGCTGATGTTTGCAGGAGGTTTTTCCCATTTTTCCTAGAAAAATAATGAAATGAACCAAGTTTTGTGATTTTCAACCCCTCAGAAGTTGCAGTGCTCATACTATGCGATGGAAAACGATAGAAATCTAAAGTACTTTTGGTCTGTGGGAAGTGGGTGGTCCTGATGGTGTGGTCATCTTTGGACACCTGCAGTTCTACATCCTCTACAGCTGCCTGAAAAAGGAAGGTTCCAGCTATTACGGAGCTGGGATCAGCAGGTCAGGTAACAATTAGGAAGGATTCACTTATGTACTCACCAATTTGGTGAGAGTTCACAAATGCCTAAAACTGCCTGAGCCAAAACCTCAGCCCAGCATTTTTTAGGATAAAGAGGGAGATCATCTGAGCTGCTGCCATATAACACTGGCTTTCATAATCCGTTCTCAGCCTAAAATAGTTTTACTTCCCAGTCCTTACAAACGGAGCTACTTTCCTTTCTACTTCTTTTTTTAAAAAATCTATTTTAAAGGGATTCCTGGTGGAGCTGAACTCCCTGTTGAAGGGCAGAATGGCTTTGTAATGTGCCATCAAGGCACCTGAGCTTCCTCGTGGAGACAACAAGTGATTATTGACTCAGCCCTTTGCAGAGAAAGAAGTGCAATGGGCTTCCTCCTAGAAAACAAGTTACTCTCAAGCTGTTTTCTCTTTTGGAGGTTGATATTGTAAATGGCATTTTTACTGGAGGAGTGAATGCTGGGCCCAAAGGTGCTCAGATCAGTGATCTGGTTTCACCTCAGAGCACTTTCACCCTGAGACCCTTAGGGTGGAGGGCCTTTTGCATGAACTCTTCACAGGGGAGATGTCAAACGTGTTTTGGGGAGTCTTGTGAAGTAAGACAGCAAAATTAAAGAAGTCTTAGGGCAGTTTAGCAGTAACCTCTCTTTATAACAACTGTGCAACAGAAAATGTCCATCCTTCACTTGCTGTGCCTTGAGTTTTACCAGCGTAATTCCCCTCTCTGGGCCGCAGTCACATCACGCACACTGCTTTAACAAGAACTGTCATCATACTGCTTAAAAAACTATGTGTTGGAATGAGTTTATTTCCCCGCTTGCAATTCAGACCTTTGTGTAATAACAAAACCTGCACTTTTTGACAAAAGAGCTTATAGAAACGTGTATTTTTGGTGTGCTGAAAAAGAGTCAAGGATGCAATGTCAGTTGACATTCAGAATGTGGTCCAAAACTCATTGGAATTATTAGATTTTTTGCATCGTCCCTGAGACTTTTTACTGATTAGATGAATTACTGCCGCAAAGCCTGGCTCCATCCAGTGGATCCCACAGAAAGGGGGGATCCTTGCACTCAGATCTGCATCTGGACAAGTTTGCAATGGATTCATTGCGTTTAAAAATTTTAATGCATTCCCATTATGTCACAAGGCTTTCAGAATCCTAATTTTATTTGTTCATTTCTCCTGCTTGTCCCACAAAAAAAGATGCGGGAGCCACAGTATTACCTGCTTGTTTCACCAGGAAAATGCTTGGGTTTTCCTGGCTTTCTAAAAACTTTTTTTTTGCTTTCATTTTTTTCATCATGAGGAGAATCAAAAGTAGCTTCAATGATCTGTCAGATTTTCTTTCAGCGGTGAGCGTAAAAGTTTGAAGGGTGCTGTTGTTCTCTTGTGTGATGTTCTCCTACGTGACGTTCATTCTGTCGAGGCGGAGAAATGAAGCTGTAGCTTTTGTGGCTGGAGTTCCTTCTTGGCAGTCGTCTCCCACCTGCCTCTTTGGCATTATTTTTGCCCTTTATTTCATCCCCTTGATGCTGAGATGCTCCAGGGACACCCGGAGCCCCAGCGTGGCCGGGAGCTCAGCAGCGAAGCTGATGCTGCTCCTTTTCAGCTTCTCCCAGGAGGTCTCTGCCCCACAGAACCGCTCCGTGGCCACATCCATCTCCCGCCGAACCGGCGTTTCACTGGCCTCAACAGGAGCTAGGTCACATCTTAGTTGAGTATTGGGCAGATAAATTAGGATTGATTCCAGCTGTAGTATGTAATATGCCTTTGATCATAAAATGATGATAGAATTTAAGTTAATATTGACAGTTTGTTGAATTTTGACCCCAGTTCATTTATTTTGGTCACCGTCTTTTCTCATGCCCAGCTTGAACAGCTCTAATTCATTTATTTTGTAGAAACTGCTGGTCTGTTACTTAGTAATTGGTAGTAGGTTATGGTCTTTTCCTTTGCCATAGATTCCTGCTTAAGATGAGAATAACTGCGTATTTTCTTCTTTTAATTTTTCTTCACAGAGCTTCCAAACAAATGAAATTCATTCTGGTTGGTTTCTGGTATTACTGGTCTGTTCACAGAATGAAAAGGGTTTATTGTGTAGGTCGATAGCAGCAAGGCTACACACGAGCTGCAGAATGCACAGTCCGTACTGGTCCTTGGACGTGGTGCTGCATCCCAGGAGCTGTGTTGTCCCGGCACAGCCAGGAATGGCAGCCCGGCGGAAAGCACCTGCCTGTGTCCCCCCGTCTCCAGTGCAGGGTCTTCTACACAGCACTCAGGCGCAGCAATTCTTCTCAAGTTAGATGTCATCCAGGAAAAACACTGTGGTAGTGGTACTGATCCATACTGTGTCACCTACATACCATGTGGGTCAAATACTGCTTCTGTAGAGCCGATGTTAAAGGCAAAAGATAATTCTGTGTGTAGCTTCTCAAATCCAAAGCACTTAGTAATCTTCTCTAAGGGAGAAACGGATCTCAATAGTTGTATTTAAAGGGTTGTTGGAGGCATTAGACTTAGGGAAGAAAAAAATGTTCCTTTCCAAAAGATGTTTCCCTGTTTTGACTGTTTTTCATTTCATGGCCATGGTGCTTTTCAGCAAACCTCATTACACACATCAACAAATCTCCTCCCTTTCAAGTTTGACAGCGTTAATAAAAAGCCAAAGTTGTGACAGTTCTGCTTGTTGACTGTCTGAGCCTTGAGCACAAGAGGGAAAACACGATGCCAGTTAACCACAGGAGCTGAAAACTCGGAGAGTAAATACAGGCATTGTACTGGAGCAAGACGACTTGAAATTCTGTCCACAAAGCGGGTTGTTGCCCTCTTCGGGGATGGGCTGCGGGAACTGTTAAGGCTCTTGTTTTCCTTCTGTGTCCCCAGCGTTGGCAATTAGAAAGGAAATTACTAATAGCTTTTTAGATGACTGGCAGTGGGAGGAAAAGTGCAACTAAGTCCCCGAACTGGTTTTACTTCTTGTTTTGTCCTGTGCTGTGGTAGGTTTATGTCAACGGAGAGTGGGTCACCAGCATCGGAGAAGGAGGCAGCTTCGGGGAACTGGCACTCATCTATGGAACGCCCCGCGCCGCCACCGTCAAGGCCAAGACCGATCTCAAGCTCTGGGGCATCGACAGGGACAGCTACAGACGCATTTTGATGGTAAGTTTACGGAGAAGGGCTTGCTTATGGAGCTGGTAATTTTACTTTTTCTTGTAGTACCAGCACTTGTATTGGGTGTTCTGCGTACACTGATGATAGAAGGCTGGGCAGTCTGTGTTTCTACATGAAAGAGAGCGGACATGACAGTAACATTGAGTAAAGTAAGTGAACTGAAGGAAAAGGGGACAAGATGCAGCAGAAAGATGCTGAGACAGAAATGAGATTGAGTAAGATTATTCATAACCGTTATACATGAATGAAAACCTCAGGAGGCCTCCATTACCCACTGCAACTACGCAAACCCTCTCCTTCTCATCAGTCTCAAAACGTCTTTCAGCACTCCCTCTTGCCTGTGAACTTGTGTTATACTCTCCAAGGCAGGCAATGCAAGGCAAAGCCAGCTCCGTAAGGAAAAACAGATTGGGTTGGACTGTGCCCCCCACCTCGGTTATCCAGCACGGAGTCACACACATGGTGTCCCTGCCAAGGATTCATTCCCTGGCTCCTTCCAAACTGCCCAACAGGCCTGCTGGGCACCTGGGCTGTCCACTCGCTTATGGGCTTCTGTCGTGTCTTGAGTGGTGAGTTTCTAATGGAAACTTTATCAATGTCATAGCTTTTATTTTATGAGTTTCTTTCCAGTGTCGATGTGCATATCTTTTCCTTCTACGTAAAATATCCCTTTCTTTTTGATAATTAACAGACAGATAACTCAGTTTAAAGCTTCTTTCTCAATAGGGCTCGTCTCTGAAAGCTGCGTTGTTTTGTTCTGATCTGAAGGAAATTACACCATGCTCTCAGCATAATAAAGGAGTGTGCATTTTGAGATCATCTATATTTCCAGTGAATGTCATGGATAACGGAAAAGTTAGCAAAAAGATTGAGTAGATTTTACATTTAAATGATTAGTTCTTAAGCAACAGAGTCTAAGAGTGATCTGTATTTATACTGTGTGATGACTGTTGGATGAAACGTTACCGGTTTTCACTCTGTGTTTCATGGACATAAAGCAACATCACACTGACATTTAGGAGAGTACTTCTGATGGAAATATACTCTATCCCAAAATACACAGCCTGATCACTCCAAGACAAAATAGAGGAATAATGATGAGAAACGTGCTGTCTTCTCTCTTGTGGTAAGCAGGATGAATAGATTTTGAATGCTTCCCAGTGCAGAGAAGCAGGCAGTAGTGACTGAGACCTTTCTGCAAGGTATTTCTAAAACATAGAGCAGGAGAAATTCCTAACAGCTTGAACGGGCAAATTCCACTTGCTTGTCCCATGTCCTACACGGATGCAGCAGAGGGGTGTCTGGGTTAACTGATGCGATGAACCTGCATGCTGCAAGGAAGAATCCAAGGTATACAAGACAAGGAATGTAGGAGGGAAATAAATGTCAGGATAAGCCACATACTCCTTGGCTTTTTAAGCATTGCCTTTTACAGCTGCCTTGCTACTAAAGAATTGAAGGGACAGATTCACAGGCTTCGTAGCCTGGAGGTAATTTCAGTTTTGGCACTGATGAAAATAGTGGTACCAGCATCGTCCAGCCCCGTGAGCTCTCGGGTTTGCTCATGTGTCCATTACCATCGGACAGCAGCCTGCAGGAGGTGAATATTTGATGCGGAGACAGGATTTTACTGAAAGGGTTTGAAGTCTCAAGTGGAAAAGACTGTGTTTTTAATGCTAGCGTTAACCATATATACAACTTGAATATTACAGATATACTTCTATTGGATTCTAGTGTAGTGCTAAGTGACTTCCAAAATAATTTACATATTCTCTGAACCAGTGCCTGCTGTACCGTGCCTAGCAAGCTCAGTTTCTGCAGCTGATGAGACCTCTAACTTAACATGGAGGTGTTTTCTCTCCCTCTCTCTCTCGTTTTTTTTTTACAGTTGAGGCCATTAAAAATTGGTGGTCTGTTGCTTTACATTAGATACCCAGACAGTGTAATTGTAGTATTCCCAATACTTAGATGAGAAATATTTCAGGTAGGATGGTGAATTAATTGCTGCAGGTGTAGAAAATGTCCAATTTTACATGCTGTCCGTGGTGAGTGCAATTTACCCATCCAGACTCCACAAATTCTCTCGTCTTTTCATTTATTTGTAGGTGCAGCCTGGATAATTTCTTTGCTGTAGGTGAAATGAGACACCTGTCTCTGTGCATTCGTGTGGAGGCAGGTTGCAGAGCTCTCTGCGCATTTCCTCAAGCCCCAGAATTAATTACATCATGTTTCAGTGACTGCAATTCGTACTTGAAGCTAACTCCACCATTCCACGACTGGTTTTGCTATACGCAGTTTCAAGATGCGGTAGTAGCTGCCTTTCAAGTCCTAGAAACATGATTTCCTGCCATTTAGCCTCTAACCTAATGTTTTGAGAAAGCTGTTGGATATTTTGAATGTGGAAATGCTTCTGCCCTTCAGTAGGAGGTAGTAATGCTTAGGATATTTTTTGAAATACATCTTTTAATATGGGAGGGAACATTTTTTCCTTATTTTCTGTTTGCAAAAACTTTTGTCCAAGGGATCAATGGCCTGTTTCTCCCAAAGATGTTTTGGGGTTTTTTTCTGTAGTCAGATCAAGCCCTTTCATAACCTGAGGTAGTTTTTTGTTTTGCCTGCATTCCTTCCTGGCCATGACCAGCCTCATGTTTTCTCAGTCTAGTGTTGAAATTTTATTCAAGTTGTAAATATTTATTTGCAAATCATGCCTTCAGGTCCACACTTGCCAAAAAGATTTTATCCTGTCATGAGACACTTGACTCCCTACCTCATTTCTCCTCGCAGGCTCTGCTTTGGTTCTTTGCTTTGCATTTAGTAATTCCTAGTTTTTATTTCTGCTTAGTGCCATTTTCCCCACTTACGTGTCTCATTGATCCTGGCCGGTTTATGGTATGAATAAAATGCATCTCAGGAGGTTTGGGAGTTTGGATGGACAAAGCCTGATGCAAAAAGTCCCTGCTGGCTTTTAGTTACACTTGTCATCCATTTATTATTTAGCCTGTCCCAAAAGAAGTTTGTTAAAACAGCTATATTTCTTTATATTTCATTGTCTCAGCTTAGGTATCCTGATGGCTTGAAGGTCACGTTCAAGTTTGTTTTAGCAGCTGTGATGACTGTAAATATTGGGATAGTTGTTTTTGTTGGGATTTGCAGTGAAATTGGTGGCTTTCACTACAGTCCTTGACAGAGTATTATACCACGAAATTCACTGTACGAGATGGATTACAAAAACCCACTTCAACACGTTCCCCCCTCAGCACACTCACAAATTATCTGTCCATTTTTATGTTCCTTTTATTTCATAAAATTACCTGTGCTGAATTGGATACTTTTCACTGTTGCGAATTTTTTAGTGTATGCGTTCTCTGTGTTTGCACACATTTGTGTATATGTTCTATATTTATTTACTTACATTCTTCTGGGAGAGATGCAAAGGAATTTTTTGCCATAGGATTCTCATACAATTCAGTTGCTGAAATGCTCCTGCTTTCTTTGCAGTTGGGATTCAAGAGCATCACGGAGTGAGGAACATCCCAGGGTAGTACAATATTTGTATTCTAAATATAGCAAATACCACAAATACCAGAGAAGCAAATGTCTGTATCCCAACATCAGATTGATCCCCCAGACAATTCAGTTCCCAGACTGAGAAAATTTGAAGTATTAATTTCTTGTAATTTCTTCTTGAAGAAGGCTTGATTTGGGATAATTTAACTATCCTCTAGTTCCCATGGTCCGAGATACCTGGCTCTGAGAGCGGAGTTACATGGGATACAGTATTTTGCCCATTTGGCAAACTTTGCTTGCAGAAAGTGAGTTGCAATATTGGGATATAAGTCATGACAAATCAAGGTTAGTCAGCTCCTAATGTTATGCCTCATTTTATTTATGCTATTTTGGCTTTGTTCTAGCTTCTTTTCACAGCTTTGAACCTGAGAAAAAGTTCTTAAACAAGTGCCTTCTTCCTCTCAGACGAAATAAGTCAGCAGGACTTTGTGTTTCCATAAAATGTAGGTTGCCTGGTGGCCAAGACATAAAGCGAATCCAGAGGTTGCAATCCATCCGACATCTGTGCAATGCGGCACCGGGCTGTTTTCTTTTCACGGCCAGTATGCACGGTGACTCTTTCTTTCATGCTCCTGTAAGAATGTACACCCAAAGCATCGTTCAATATCAGGTTTATGCCGGGATTAGAGAGGGCTGGAGCAGTCCAGGAGGCCATTCCAGCACCTCCTGCCAGCATAACTCTTTTATTTGAAACTTGAGCTGTGCTTTGCCTTTCGGTAGCCATTTGTTTGGCTTCTTACTGAAGGGGGGGATTTCTAAGAAGGACTCGATCCACTCCAGCCGGCCCATCTGCGCACCCAAAAAAACAGAGCTAGGAAGAAGACATGAAGAGTGCTGGGGGGACAAAGCAAAGAGGAGAGCAGAGGGGAGGAAAGGCAGGGACCGAACTGGAGGAGTGGGAAGAAAAAAATGGAAGAAACCAGGGAAAGTGAAGAAGGGGCAGCTGGAAGAGAGACACAACAGTCCTGTCCAGCAAGACCTGTTAGTCCCTGGGGCATTCCTTTCTCCTAGCCTGTGTGTTGCTTAAGCTAAGCCTAGGACTTGCGACAATTTTAAGTGGTCCTAAAACTGGCTTTGAGCTCTTTTCTGGGTGGATTTGGAAAATGCAAGCGATCTCTTTTCTCCCTGGGACTGTTTCAGGGAGGAGCACTGCAGCTTAGAATATTAACGAGTCTTCGTAGTTAGTGGGAACCACTGTCTTTAAGAAGATGAGCTTGAGCATGACAGCTCAGGATCGGGGAGAAAGCGAACAAAGGAGAGGAGGGAGAGGGAGAAGCAGCGACTATTGAAATAAGATATTAATAGGTTAGAAAAAGCAGAATTAATAAAGACTTTTTAAACATGCCATCAAGAACCCTGCCAGTGCAGAATTATTCATGTACATTTACTATTGTTTTTATCTGGCTTAAGCAGTAAGATTTCTGCTGCTTCCCTTGGGAAACTTTTCTGCAAGAAAGTAATTCCTAAGTTGGGAAAACTTTTTTGATATTCATCTTAAATTAGATTTTCTTAATTTTCTCCTGTTACTTTGAGTTATGTCAAGTTATGCCGTACTAATTGCCTTCTCTTTCTGTCATATATCTGTAGATGATTATCACTGTCTACTTAAAACCCTTGCAACAATGCGTGCCAGCTATGAGTGTGCCATACCTGTCATCCCAGTGTTGAGCTGACCTATACAGGCCGAATTCGTTTTGCTCCTTCCATACTGGCTCTCCCCAGGTGTTGTAGCAGTTCTTCAGGCTCTCTGTGATTTGGGAGCACTTTTCTGGAGAGGAGGTCCCCAGGCAGAGCAGAGCATGCCAGGCACCGTCCCATCTGAGCCATGGAGATGGAGCCTCTAAACTTCATTCTGGCTGATGTCTTTGAGTGTACAGACCGAAATAGCCTTGGCTGTATTCTTCTTGCAGTGAGATGTTGTAAACCAGGTCTCACCTACTGTCTGTAAATCTCTTTCAACTGTGCAACTTTCCAGTCTTCCTCCGTTCGTCAAACATCTGTGCTTTGGGGTTTTTTCTTTCTTTTCATTTCTTAGCTGTATTTTCCAAACAGAAGCTCATTCTATTATTTCCTACTCCCATTTCTAATGTTTCGAGGTCCTTTTTGTTATTTTCCTGTCCTGGCAAGCTTTCATAGTATCTCCTGGTCTGCAAATATCATTACTGTCTGATCTGTTGCTGCTTCTAGAAGATCCGTGAAAATACTGCGTAAAACCAGACTTAGCACATGTCGCAGGGAGCACGTTGCTTGTCACTCCTGCAGAAACCCCTGGAAAGGTAGAAGAGGTTATGGAGGTGTTCATACCCGTGGCCTCATCAATTTGGATAGAGTGACAAGACCAAGTAAAACAAGTATGAAAAGGACATCAGGGGTCAGAGGTGACATTATGTGTATGGGAGGGGCTGAGAGAGGAATATAAAGGCATGTTCTCTCCCTGTTTCGTGGGGAGGAAAGATGGTTAATACCAATGGAAATAAGTAAGATTTCTACTGCTGGGTTGGTTTTAGCTTGTATTCAAGTAGTGTTCTCTCAAAATCCCTTCCCCTCACTCTGCTTGTGAAAGCTTGTGCAGGGAAGCACACTCAAGTGCAGACAGCGTGCCTGAGGGTGAGCCAAGCTTCTCCTTTCTGGAAGAGAAATTGGGGTCCCCTGGATCCAGTGTCGTGTGCTCTGGAAATGCAGAGACAGCTTCTGCGCCTGCCTGGGCACCCTTAGGTGAAGCTCTGCTCTCGGGTGGCTCCTGCCACCCTGGGGCCTGTTATTTGTGTCCCCCAGGAGAGATGGAAGGTTGGATGGAGCCATCCTGCAGGTTGAGTTGGGAGTCATCAGTTGGTTCACCGTGAGTTTCAGTGCGTGTGCTGGGAAATAGGACTCCTAAACCTCAACCATTAGATCTTCTGTAGGCTCTTGTTCCCCCGACCTTTCTGGTACCATTCCGAGACGTGGGAATGAAGCTGTGCATTAAGTGCAGCCTCACTGAGGTACTAGGTACTATCACAACACAAAAAATGATAATAGCACATTTAATTAATTCTTTCCACTTCAGTTTTGCTTTTGCGCTTGTCTTCACAGTGAGTCTGTACCATCGCCCTGGTTTAGTTTAGCCACGAACCAGGATGTTTTCCTGTAGGAAGTGGTGGGCTCTTGCTCTCCGGGCCCGGCGGGATGCCTCAATTCTTACCTTCCCAGGTCTCGTCTGCCTCTCTAAATATGCGAAGCTGTGGTCAGGCGGCACTTATGGCTGCTGATTACTGCTTCTTAAAATTCATCTGTGTCCGCATGTCATTTAAAAAGCATTTTCCACATCTGTCCCTGGGTGCCCCAGCCCATCAAACTAAACCACCAATCTGGTTTTCCACAGCTGTCAATTTTGCTGCTCTCATTTCCACTCGATTGCAGGGAGGAAGGTGACAACTGCGCAGTGTCCAGCGCTCCATCCTTTGTCTTGCAGCGAGCTGTCAGGGTCTGGCCTGGTTTGTGGAGCCTCCTGTGTTTGAACTTACTTATTTTTTTTCTCTTTCTGGCACTTCAAATGCTCTCGAGGGCCCCCAAGGTTGAGAACCAGGTTTGTCAGACAGAGAGGTCAGACAAGGGTTAGCGATGCTATCGCTGAGAGGAGAGCTGTCATCACCGGACTTGGAAATTATGACGGGGGCATGGAGGGGGAGCCCTCGGGAGCTGATGCTGATCCCGCAGTACCCGGGAAGAGCGGCAGCTCCTGACAATCCTGCAGCTGGTCTGGAGCGGGGCGTCCCCAGAGAGGGGTGCAGATGGGAGCTTCAGAGGAGAGCACCCGGCAGCTTCTGCCAATGCCAGAGTGTTGGTGGTGTTGGTGGTGCTCCTGGTGTTCGTGGAAGGATTCCCGTTGCTTTGGTGGTGGTTGGATCCGTTCCCACCTGCACCATGGGTGTAGAAGAGGGATAATGTTCAGTTCTTGGTTGTGTTGTTGCACTTGAATACACCAGCCTTGCCCATTTCCATACTCAAAGCACTTCTGAAAGCTAAAACGTAATAAGTAAAATGTAAAATGTTTCTTCTCCCTCTCCTTTCTCAATCCCCACTTTCTGCCGCTGCTTCCAGCATTTACCGGTGCCCACTTGGAGAAGGAGGAATAAGTGGCTTTTTCCATGGCAGACATGACATCTGCTTCTGTCTTTTCTGCCCAGCCTATAAGCAAATGCCATCTTTATTTCCCCATTCTTACAAAGATGAGTGTGTCATCTTTATGCCCTACTCCTGCCTCGTAGATTTGAGGAGCAGGCGTCAGGCAGCCACCGGGAATGTCCTCTGGCAGAAATGCTGCGGGCCATCGTAGAGCAGTGCAGAATCAACTCACAGCACCTGGGGTTCCTCTTTGGACCCTGGCAAGGTTTTCTGCTCAGGTTGTTTGTGTCACTGCAAGAGTTAAGGAAGAATTAATTATTTTTGTATAGCTAAAACTGCACCGTATTTTTTTTGTGTACCCGAATCTCCTTCAAAAGTGCCAGCTGGAATGGCTGCTTATGGTTTCTGTCTGTGGTGATCAAACACTGTGTAAACAGAAGTTTTCTCAGTAATTTATCACACAATAAAATCTCACTAGAGTGGTAACGACTGTGCTGGTGGCTGCACATACACTGAGGGATTGTCTGCTCCAAAACACTTAAATCTCGTTAAAATAATAATACGAATAGGTTGCTCAGCAGTACCAGTACAGAATGTAAACCAGGCTTACAGATAAACGCTCTCGGCATTAAAGAGGTTTTAACCAAAAGGATGGGACCCATGAGGGGGATGTTTTAAGTTTTATCCTACTCTGTAACAGTAAATTCCCTTCTAACAGGGCCTCGTTGGTAATAAGATATATATTGAATTAGCTAAACAGTTAATTGATGAAGCTCTGGCTTTAAAACGAGCGCCTGTAAATAATGAGTACAATTCATCTGCGGTGTCCAGTAACACCAGTGAAGTCAGTGAAATTACACCACGATTGAATTTGATTCCTTCTGTCTTTGCTTATCAGGAATACAACTTGCCCAGACATTTTATGGGGAAACATTTGCCTTAGGCTGTTTATACTGGCTGCGCTTGAGATTTGGAAGGGGAGGGAAAGCAAAGTGCAGCTGTAGGAAGAAATCACAAAAATACTTTGTGTAACGTTCTACCTCCTGTTTCTCTCCTCTAATAACAGGGCAGCACGCTGAGGAAGCGGAAGATGTATGAAGAATTCCTGAGCAAGGTCTCCATTTTGGGTCAGTTGCCCTTTGGACTCGCGTGTTCGTCCCTCGGTTCTGCGTGTTGGCGGGATGAATTTTAGGCTTTGACGGCACGATGAAAGCGATGGTGGGCAAACAGGAGGTCTCGTGGTTGCATCATTTTCGAAGGAATGAAAGTGTAAAGGGCCCTTTTTAGGACTTGTTTTTCTCATTCTTTTAAATGCAGTGAACGTTTTTTTGAAGGGCAAATCTTCCCTTAAATATAGGAGCAGGCAAGCACTGCCAGCCTTTTGGTAGCTGCTCTTGCAGTAGAGATCATGTGGATAGAGGAGAAAGCAGTGCAGAGAGGTGAATATGTCACAAAGTCTAGTTACATCCTTCCAGGTGACAGGTGAGAAGCTTTTTCCTGGGAGAATACTGTATTTATGTGCACTAAACAAATTAACCTCACAAATCAAAACAGACTTTTTTTTTTTTTCCTTGTGTGTATTTTACAGCCCCCTGTCTCACATTCTTAAAACATCTGTTTAGCTTCTTGTCCTTGGATTTTGTTTCCCTTTGATTAATGTGATAGCCACGAAATTTGGACATGTTCTTGATGGCCTTCAGTAGGAAAAACAACAAACCCATAATGCCTGACCAATCAATCACCGTTAGGAGAACAAAAGCTTCTAATAAGGGGGACAGCCTTAGACAGTACAATGAAATGTCGATGCTGTAGGAGAAACATCATGTTTCTGCTGGGGCTATTTTTCAAGAAAACAAACCACAAAACACGGTACAGGATTAATTTGCTATATAATTTAAATACTTATATTTCTATTCAAATTATTTTCTTTTCTTGTTTATGGTATTCCTCTACTGTTTGAGCTTATTTACCTGAAATACGAGAGTGAAAATATACTTGAACTTCGGAGAGGTGCTGTGCATGAAATTTGCAATTACATTTGTATGCCTAAAGTAAGGCCAAGTATGTTGCTCACTTATTAATGAAGTTTTCATCATTTAAATGCCTTATTTTATGCTTAATTTAAATCTTCCTAAATTAAGGGCCCCAATTATACCAAATTACAATGAGTATTTAAAGAAAAAAGGATCTCTGCACCTGCACTAATGAGGAGCAATTACAACAATGAGACATCTCAAAACAATTTGAGAGTGGAAAGGTTAGTCAAAGATGCGCTTCCTTAAACATGCGGTTTGCACTATAATTATATCCTAGCTTGTAGTATGGCTTTTCAATCTCAGTAAAAAAGGAGGTAGAACTTCCAGATTTGAACCTTTTTTTAAGTATGGAAAAGCACCAGACAAAATAATGCATCATTTCAGGAGCATCGAGAATTTAGGTGAAATGCGTAAGGATCGATTTCACGTGGCTAAAAAGTAGATGCCGGCTGGGAAAGAGAAAGGTATTTTAGAAATCGCAACACAGCACGGAGAAGTCACCTTCACTTTGGGCCTTTATGTGCTCAGAACTTGGTGATTTTGTGGTGGAAAAACCTCTACCTTCTTCTTGCATGTATTTTTTCTAGGGTTGTGTAGTGTCTGTAGCTAGCCATATAACTGTAAGAGCAATTACTTTTTTTTTTTTAATCTAAGGATTTTTTAGGTTGTCGGTAACTGTTCATAGTGTATTGAATGAGATAAGAGAAAACTAATTGTTTAAAATCGTTCTTCTGTAATTAATGTAAAGTCATGAATTGATACATACAATTTAGAAATCGCAAAAAATTGCATAAAGTCTGCTTTATTCGATGTTTGACTTTAACTCTGCAACTAAAACTTCAGGAGTTTTATCATATACAATCTTCTGTATCTTGCAGGAACCATTAACCATTGTATTTGCAGTGTCCCTTAGACAAAAGAGAGACACTTCGTGACTACAGCTAGAATTAGCTGTAGAATTTTTCATAAAGCCAACTGAGGAAGAGGTTTCAAGAGACTCTTTCTTTTCATTGTTAATTACTGAGTTCTCTTTTTTTTTTATAAAAAAATGAAAAAGCCTACTCTAGTCTGTATGAAAGAGTTTTATGCTTATTTTTAGTCAAACAGAGCACTTTTTGAATGTTGCATTAACAATATGGGCTTGGTCTTTGATATTAATGCTTCTGCGGCAAAAGCCACAAATACGCCCGGCAAGTGCGTTAGTGATTATAGGTGGGGAAAATAACAGAAATAATTGTTTTCCAAACAGCAAGAGAAAGTGGCATAAAGCCACGAATACATACGTGTGTCAGGCGACTCAGAACTTACCTTTGGTGCCTTGAGCAGGTGCGTCTGGTTTTGTTACCAGACTCAGTGTGCACTTCTGAGCTCAGCCAAAAGGCTTTTTAACTTTTAAAGACCAACTCCTTCACCCTTACACAGCACTTCTAAGCAATATTTTGGACACAATGGGAAAACTAGAGTCTGAGAGAATGGCCCATATCTAATCCTGGCGCCAGGAGCCATGTCTTGACTTACCATAGTTCAATAATTCATAATAAGTAGGAATCAGCAGAGCTGTAGAACATGAGCCCAGAGAAGCTGTGGCTGCCCCATCCCTGGAGGGGTTCAAGGCCAGGTTGGATGGGGCTTGGAGCAACCTGGGCTGGTGGGAGGTGTCCCTGCCCGGGGCAGGGGGTGGCACTGGGTGAGCTTTAAGGTCCCTTACAACCCAAACCACTCTGTGATTCCCTGATTCTATGATTCTTCGGCATTGCTTATCCAGCAGCCCATGGGTAAGCGGCTGAGAGCAGCTCTGATGAAGAGACAGCAGGACTTGTGGGACACCTGCTGTGGGAGGTGGTAGGAGAGGACCTGGGCGCTCCCGTGGCGCTGGTGTCTCCACACAGCTCCAAGGCTGCTCCTGTCACAGCGCCGAGGCGTGCAGATCCCATCGCAGGCCGGGGGGAACCCGAGCCAACTTTTCCTGTCCAACTTTTAAGATGACTATCTGGGTGATTACTAAAGCCTAAGACGCAATGAATAAATACATTCATGTTTCTCAACTGGAGTTCGTGCAAAGTGCCTGGATGAAAGAAATGTTTCTTTTATAACAGAACCAGGCATAGCAGAGCTGTCACTTTAGATAGGAATCTTCAGGCAAAGTTAGAGTCTTTTTATAATAAAGCTTTATGATCTTCAATATTTCAGAGTCCCTGGACAAATGGGAGCGGCTGACAGTGGCTGACGCGCTGGAACCTGTCCAGTTTGAAGATGGAGAAAAAATTGTTGTGCAAGGAGAGCCCGGTGATGACTTCTTCATTATTACCGAGGTAAGATTGGCATCCTGATGCGCTCGGTCATTTCCTGGTAAAGATCAAGACTTTGTAGTAAAAGACATTTGGGTTCAGTTTAATCTCTTTAGCATAAACTCCGCTAAAACCAGGCGAATTACTCGAGATTCAAATGAATTCAGACATCAGTTCCATGGAAATGTCTTAAGTGGGATGATCCCTGATTTCCAGTAAATTGAAGACGCAGTGGAATTTTGAGGTGTGTCTGGTGTCTTGACTGTTTGTTTTCTACATGAGATTTTTTTCTTGTTCGAAATTGCCCGTACCTCACCCAGGCTGGCCAGCCACACACCGCATTGATCACTGTTCCCACAGGGATTTACAGGGAAAATCACAAACAAACGTCTGTAAGCTGGAGTGGGAGACCTGATCTGAAAATGGATAATTTGTCCTTTGTTTTGCCTTAAACTCAGTCCAAATGGCTGAGCCATTTTCTTGTTTCCTCTCAGACGGGCAGGCAGAGCTGTCAGGCAGCTGAAAAAGCTGACATCTTTTTGGGACACTCTACTTCCAGCATCTCACTTCTGCAAACAGATGCTGGCAGGGTTGTTCCTCCCTCTCTGACATAAATATTTGGATCCTTGGTATCTCTTACAAATACCGAGGCGCTGTGGTATAGGAAGTTATGGAAGGGTATTAGAGAGACTCAGACTAAGAGTAACAAGCCGGCATTAGGACATAATTGCATCCGTATTGAAGTAGGAGCTTTTCAGTAGCAGCTGTGAGTGTCCGTACACAGATCTATAGACCGGGAATGACAACATCTGGCTGGTTGGTGGCAGTTCAAGTGCAAATCCCAGGCCAGATGTTCCATGACCAGCAACAGGGCAGTGGTGGCCCAGCAGTCAGGAGGGGATCCGGATCCCTCACGGAGGCAGAAGGTGGGTTAGATGGGTGTGAGGGAGCTGGTGTTACCCCGGGATCCAGCTGTGTGTACCCGGGGTACATCGCTGGCTCCGTCAGGCTGCCGGGCTGCGGTGGGATTTAGGAGGAGAGAGACCCTGCCCTGCTTAGGTGACAGGGGTTGTGCAGCAACAGCTTTTCCTTTGCTTGCTCCTTACCTGGGATTATTTGCATAGGTTCCTCTGTCCAAGGCAGCCAGAATTTGGTTCATAATCAATATCTGGCACTCAAAATTTCATTCTTTCTTTCCTCTTGAGTGTTGGATGCTGGTGCTGAAATCCACACGTGATTTACGAACATAGTTTCTCTTCTGATGCTCACAAAATTGTTGGTGCAGATAACAGCACCTGTATATCACACAGTTGGATGCTTAAGGCACTTTAAATATGCGAGGAGCAGTGCCCCTTCCAAACAAAAGTGTCAGAATAAAAGACACTAACGCTAGGTAGGGATTTTTTTTTTTCATTAACAAGATACTTAGGATATAAGAAAAAATTTTATTTCTAGTAGAGTTACAAAGTGTCCTGTTGTTCCTTGCGGCAGCAGGAGACAAGGAAAACCTCATTTTCTTAGCCATCAAATCCCACGTGGAAAATTGGCAGCTTGCTTAAGAATTACCAAGGGCCTTTCTTTTCCCCCTCTTGGTGGAACAGCTGTTAAGACTTGAACGGGTAGAAAAGTATTAACACTGCATACTGCATAATCATAAAGTATCTGCTCACCTCACCCTTCCGCTATAAATCTTACATCGTTTCGCACTTTGGAAATTGCCTATCATTTTCTACATTAAAGAGTGAACATCCAAGATCAGCTATTCCTTGTGCTGCAGTAGTATTGGTGCCCGCTCACACATACTTTAAGCTTAATATTTTAAACTCGATTTCACAAGAGTTTACATTCTTGATGTTAAACTTTTCTGCAGGAGAGGTGATGTGAGCCGCCAGGAACACGTTATTCTACAAACTGGTTGAAAGTAGTTTTGGCTGTTTTGTTGTCACAATATGTTGAAAAGTCATTAGCTTCTTTCATATGTTTTTTGATGTTTGTGGCCTTATAATCCAAAACATCCAAAAAGCAGCCAATTTGCTGGACTGCTATACATGCAGAAAGCACTTCATATATCACCAGAACACAGCCTCCTTTATACTACTCTGTGTTTGGCACTAAAAAGCTAAGCTTTGCCATGCAATTTTGGGGCAAGGTACCCATTTCTTATAAACCACGGTCACTCATGGCATGCCTTAGACAAACCAGTTACCGATTTACAAAGCTTTGGTGCACCACCATCGCAAATGCTGGTTCCAAGTGGGATCTTGTGACTCCTATCATAACAGCTTCTCTAAGACACTCAGGACTCACACATGGATTTTAAATTGTTATCACAGTTTTGTGTGACCTTCATAAATTAATCGCTCATTTCTGGTGAGCCTGCAATGCTGCCTTCCTCTGTGACATCCCTTTGGGCTACCATCTTTTAAGTATATTGGTCCTGCAGAAAGACCCAGCCTATGAGTGAACTGGTGCCTTCAGGATCTTCAGGCTGACGTGCAACCATGAAACCCTTTGAAAGGGAGAATTCCAGCTTCGGTGATGATCAGAACGGCAATTCCTGCTTTAAACCAGGAGTGTCATCCTGGTTAGTATGGACAAGAATACTTAGTCTCCCCCTTTTGTCAAGCAAGCACATTCTCCTTTTCTCCTTTTTTTTTAGTATAACTTTTTTTTTTTTTTGGTGGCTTTCTGTCCACCTTCTTGTCTCCAGTGTTGCACAGATGGTAGAACCACAGAATCATAGAGTTGCCTAGGTTGGAAGGGACCTTTCAGATCAGCTAGTCCGGCCATGGTAGCAGGGTGCAGGTTATTTGGGGTGCAGGCTGTAGGCGTCGAAATGCTGCGGTGCCCCATGGAGAGCAAGGCTGCAGCAGGAGCTCAGCTGAATTACTAGCATGACAGAAAATGTGGACAGGGAAGAGACACAGCAAACCAGGGCTTTTTAGGTTCACTGCTCACAAAGCTGTTTATGCTGCATTTTTTGTTAAAAAGTCTAATAAGAAAGTACTGCCCTGAGATTCCAGGACAGCTACAGTTTTTCTGCCATCCTGAGCCTTCACAGGCACCAGTAAGATGTTCGCTTGCACAGCAGCCTTCACAGTAGGTTGGGTGCTTTTCCATTTAAATCTCAAAGAGCCTTCAACAAGATGTAGTTTTAATATTTAAAGGCTGTGATTTTTTCCAGAGATAGAATTATTTTAATGTTTATACCATATTCCTTAATTTGAAGATAGGATCAGAAGCGAATGCCGGCTTACAAAAGCAAAGTAACCGCTTCTGTGAGATTGATTTACTGCGCTTGAAACTAGTAATTAAAAAAAAAAAAGGAAAAAAAGAAGCAGCCCTGCAGTTTCTGTATTTTCAGATATTTCCAGGTCTTACTTTCCCACTCTGGTTTTCACACAACAAACTCGGGCTTTCCCAGACCAGACAGATGTGGAATGTATCTGCTGGATTCCAAGGTCATGGAATTATCCCACATGAGATTCCTGGCACAGAGGTGAAAAACTTTAAGCACCATGAAACAATTGTTGCCATAAAGAATTATATTTTGGCAAGCGTAAATCATAACAGATGTACAGTTTCTAACAAATAAATTTGCAGTTGTGTTGTACACTGCCCCACTGTGTACCCAGCAGCAGGGAGGATTTATTCCTCTGACTTCAGATAACGCAAATATTTTTAGCCAGCGTTTTAAAGCGGTAGCTTGCACAGGCATGTGAGCTTTGCAGAGTTAAATATCCCAGCAAATGTGAAGGCCCTTTAAATGAAATGCCAGTTGAACGGGGGCTGATTTTATTCCCGACTCGTGCTTCAGTTCGAACAGTAGTTCAAACTGGTGTAGTAGTGCTCTGGAACTGGAAAGAAATTAGGTTTTTGCTGTTGTCTAGGTTACTGAGGAAGGTAGTGACTACAGGATTAAAAATAGTGGTTATGAGCGTGTGCCGCTCTCCCAAGTTCAGCTTCGAAGTTGGCTGGTGGCACAGCACCTTGAAGAAAGCCCGTAAGGCAGCTGTGGGACACGGGGCCGTGGAGTGCCCTGCTGGGTCCCCACCCCGCGTCACAGCATTTGGATCTGCTTGTCATGACTGAGCACCGCAGACGGCACACGGACATTGTCACGGGACTCCACCAGCGCTGCTCGGGGAGTCTTTTCATCTCAGCTGCAGACCAGGACCTTGCTGAACTGCTGCCGTGTGGCCCTAATACTCCCTAAAGTTTGACATGGCTCAAGAGAAACGCGTGCCCGGGCACAAAGGTGCGTGGGTGTAGGAGGTATTATAAACCGCGAAAGGTTTATAACAGAGCCACACTGCTCCCCGAGAGCACAGCTTGTGACTGTCCTTTCAACGTGCTCTCCCTAGCCTGTCATCTCCTCGCAGGACAGCTGGGGTTAAGTGGCGCAGAAAGGCAAAGAAATAAAACTGCATGAGAAGCAAAACATTTCCAATTAATAGTTGGTCGAGTTGCCCGGCAATAGCACGCAGCAGCCTAAAAATAAAGGACCTAAAAATAGAAGATAATTCACAGGAGAAAATTCAAGGAGAAATGGACCCATTGTATCAAGTAGTTTCGCATTAGAATTTTGTTTTTAATTTTAAAAACTAGTATATTTAATTGTAGATCAGCGCTAGGTTACAGGGGGCTGTTGCACCCTCCTCTGCAACTCTTTCGTGAAAAACACTTCAAAAAAGCTGGGGATTTCTGTTCTTTGTTATTATCCTGCTGGTTGGAGAGGAGGCAGAGTCAGGGGCTCTGATTTTCAGTCTCACCTGTGTTATCAGTCCAGTCTGTGGGCAGAACGTTCCCTCCCTGTTTCCCTATCGGTGGAAATAATCCTAATGACACTTCATAAAGGTGAGCAAAAGCTTAATGGGACAAGGCATAAAGTATCCGTCAGTGCTGAAACCAGGCACTGGGAATAGCAAGACTCACAAATAATAGAAACATTTTCATGGACAGTGCCGAAATCCTTCCAGAACTAATGCACGGAGCTGCCTCATTGACAGAAATGAATCAAATTAATTGGTAATGATTATTTATCCAGCTCTATTCTTGGTTGATCACATTGAAAACAGCCTTGTAATCCTCGGGGCGCCGCTGGCTTTCATGCTGCTGTTGACATTTCCAGTCAGGGCCACAAACTGGTTCCAGTCTGGGCAGGATCTGCTGCGAGTTCTTGCTGAGAGTCTACTTGAGATACTGTCCTGTAGGTGAAATCAGTGTTTCCAGCCCCGCTGCCACTCTTGGCGTGCTGTGGGGCCTCTCTCCTTAGGTGGAAGAGTGTTTGTAAACTCTCCTGCCATGGTAACGGGCACCGGCAGAGGAAGGTCCTCGGGCTGGCTCGGAAGGACGCGCCGCTCTTCATGGAATTGGACCTGGTCATAGGAAAAGTCGACTTGGGTCTTAAATTGCACAACAAGCATCTGAAGATTTATGATTTAAAAGCTCCTTAAGAAGGAAAAGAAAAGAAGAAAAATAATAGCCCGATTGTTTCCTGCTCTAAATTGTTGCTCTTTGACTTTCTAACCCAAGAGAGACCCCTTTGGCACCTACCCCTGCGACAGGCAGGAGAACTACAAAGTAAACTTCTTCCGTATGGTTAATGAAGTCACTGCCTTAGGCACACTCTGCTATCACACCTGATAATCTCTTTAAAAACACAGTGTGATTAATTATTAATTAGGAAGATGAATGTTGTCTAGAAAAGGAGTTTCAAAGGCTGCAATCTGAACTGCTTAATGTTACCGGGATTTTGTTGGTACCAAAAATGTTTGTCAAAGGCAGTCTGTAGCGACTCCTAATATACCTAATAAACAAAATATACTGAATAAACAGAGCCAGCAGCCACTGAGGGCTCTGTCCTTTTCTTATTTGTAACTGCAGAGAGATTGTTTTCTGTAGAGCTGTTACAGGAAAGGGGCACTCAGTTTTCTCGGTATCACCCAGTTGTGTTGGAGCAATCGCGTTTCCATTGGCCCTGCTTCAGAGTTCCTCTATGCTCAGGGTGGCGTTTGCAATGGCCAGCTGAGGTCAAAAACTGGGAGTTAGGTGTGTGATTGGGAGGTCGGTGTGTGGTTGGGTCCCATCCTGACGAGGGATGGAGGTGAAGTGCTTTGCTGAGTCAAAGGGACTAAAATGTCAGCTTAGTCCAGCTCTTGTTAAACTCAGTTCCACTCTGACTGCCGTGGGCAGTGGATGATGCTGCTCAAACACACAATATCCCTATACAGGCGATCTTGAGCGTATCCTGATCTCTCCTCTGTCGTAAAGGGACAGTGTTCCATAGGAAACAACTGTCTGCTCCCCTTCTTCTCATCAGCCATGGAGGACCTGTCAGTGACCGCAGCTTTTGGCTCCTCCTTCCCACTCTTTCTCCGGCCCCGCTAATAACCACCACAGTGCAGTCACCTGTGCTAAATTCTGCAAAATCTGAACCCTACAAAGTGATGTACGATGGAGCATTTTCTTAACAATTTTGCGAAACTTGAGATTAGCCAATATTTCTAGTCTATTTTAGAACTTTGCAGATTTTGTTCCTCGTTTGTGGCAGAAACCAGGACAACTGTATGTAAATTCGGTGAGTTGCTATGAACCCAGAGACTGGAGAATAATGTATAATAGTTTAAAAATGTACGGTTAAAAAAATACTGTCAAACCCAGTCATGACTCAATCTTGCGTCCACAATCAGAATTAAGTCCTGTTGCCTCATCCTTCTCCAACGCCATGAAGATCATCTAGCTTTTATATTATAAAAATGAAGCTTTCTTTAAAAGAAGTCTTTACCAGTATAAAAGCAATGTACGCAGCCGATATTTTTTTATGGAAAAAAATTCTCACCCTGATTGGCACATCCGCGTAGTAGGACAAAATAATCTTGAGAGTTGTAATGACTGCGGTATGTAGTACAGCCTTTTACCCAGCTCATTTTCTCTTAGCTACTTATCTGTCTTACATGAACATCTCATGACCTTCACGGGGTTTCCCCTCACTACACCTGTGTGATGAGGTCTGTGAAGCCACCTCCGCGTTGCACGTTGTGCTCTGAAGCACAGGCACAAGAATTAAAGTAGTTCTTCATTCCTGCTGAGGACTCTCAACAGGAATCAGGCACCTTGAAGGTCTGGACCTTCATGATTTGGCTCCCAGAATGCCTGAGGCAGAGAAGCAGTGCTAGCCCTATGGCCAGAATCCCAGACCATACTATGCCTCAACAGACCATACTTGGCCTTTAAGTTAAATTTTACCACCCAGAAACGATGGGTGTTATTTTCTAACTGCAGGTTGTGTGGAGTCACTCACACTTGGTATTGCTGACTGATACGTGTTTATTCCCTTGTTTTTCTATAAAAGTCTTTCATAAATCGAAGGTTGGCAAAGAATGAAAATCCAAGATAATTTACTGGCTAAAGGAATATTTGCAGTGTCTTTGGCTACATAGTTCAAAGGATTTGTCTTCTCTTGGAAGGCAGCCCTAGAGCTGCTGATCCTTAGCTGTAACATAAAAGCCGTCCCAGGAATGATGCTATTAGAGTCCCAGAGGGCTGACATGGCAGCTGAGCAGTGATACGCTCGTGGTCTTCCAAGACGTTGCGATGAGAACGTTGCTTGTGCCAGCATCGGGAGGTACATGCAGGACTTGCTGTGTTACCCTGTGTCACTGGGACATTGCTGACCTTAGGTCTTGAAGTAAACCCACCTGGAGGATGCAGCGTACCCGTGCTATTCTCAAAGGCTTGAAAGCAGTTTTCATAACCTCTCTTCTGCACACGCTATACCCAGCGCAAAGAAAGGCGTCTGAATGTTTCCCCGGTTCACTTCTGACATGACAACTTGTGTAGGAGTCTCCAGTCTCATTCAGCTGTAATTTAAAACATCTGATTTGTAAACCCATAAAATTGAAGTTTGTGCTGGAAATACAGACACACCCTGGTCTCTTCCCGCTATAGGATATGTGGAAAACTTGGAGATCGTCTGGTGCGCAGAGAAGTAAAACTCAAAGTTAGTAATTGGCAGTTTCATTCTTAATATATACATGCTCCATTTGAATTTTCATAAAAATCAGAGTGCTGTATTTTCTCCATGTTCAAAACAGCCTGTGACCTTTCGTTTAGCTAATACTTGCTTTAAGGAATGGTTGATGCTTTGACTTTTCTCTCCTTAGTCCTGTCCAGTGGTGTCCTCCTGCCGTGGAAGGCTGCAAAAGCAGCGGAGGTTCCCAGGTGGCGAAATACCTCTCCGTGTGAGTAAGGAGAGCAGCGCGGGCTGTTTACCCCTCCAGGTTTTCAGGAGCTTCTCAGGATCTTTATAAGCTCTTTTGGCATTGAAGACTGAGCTCACAAGCCCTGATTTCAGAGCACTTAGTCAACCTGACCAAGAAGTTTATGGCCCGAGGCACGTTAAATCTAAACTGCAATTAAAGGCATCTGGTGACTCAGGAGCTAGGAGCTCCATCCTGCGGAGCGCTTCTCTGTCTTTAAGCAACAATACTGCAATGTAAACAAGACTGAAATATAGTGGTGTCCAACCTGGTGGAAGAGGAATGGAGAATTTCCTCATCCCTGCTGGAGTTCATCCCTTCCTCTGCATCGCGTTAAAGCTGTCCCTTCCTGGGGTGGCTTTTGTCCCTCCTCTGCAAAGGTGGGGTTGAGATGACTGCAGGTTTGCTGAAAGAGTGTACCCCTTAGGGCTCATTCATTAGCTGTGTAGCGTGGATCTTGTGGAGCACACGGAGCTCTCTGCAGTGTGCTTCAGGGAGAGGCAACTTCGAGCACGTGAGGTTTTTTCTTCTGAATTTCAGAATTTAGTCCTTTGAATACACAAGATCCGCCAACTGAAAGGACTTAAAGAGGGCTTTCCAGGGAGGGATTTTCCTGATCTCCATGATAAACTCCCTTCTCTCCTTCCCCCAGTTTGCTCCAAGTCTGATTTCTGGCTCGGAAACGGCTGCCCAGGCTGGCCCCAGCTGCTCGCCCAGCCCCGGTCACGGCATTCGCGGGCGGTGACGACGTCTCTCTCAGCTTTTTGCTTGGTCTGGTTACTTCAGCATCTACAGAATGTTTTCACAAAGAAGCAGATGGTGGTAGGAGTAATTGGGCCGTAAAACAACATTAACGGCTCCAACCGATTTTCACCGGGCCGGGTTTTGCGGGCAGGGTGAGGGAGGCGCAGCGCTGTTCCCTTGTTTTCTGTGCCGTCGGGCCCTGCCCCTGCTGTAGGTGGGAGCCCTCCCGTGTCTGCTTCCAGGAGATGAGCCCTGGCAGGTCAGGCACAAATATCAACAGTTGATGAATAACCCATTATAGAGTCACTTTTATGTTGACTCAGTGGACGTTTCCTGGCTTCAGAGAGAGTCAAGATAATGGCTAGCTTTGTAGAAAGAAAGAATCTCTAAAATGCAACATTTTTTTTCCTTTGTGACTTTTATTGCTTTGTACGCTGACATGTCTGAGGGAGGAAAACAGTGCCTTGTTGCCAATAATCCACAGCGCTTGGCACAGACGGTCTTTAAAATCTGGCACCGGGATGAATATTAATTCAGTTGTTTTCCCACAGAAGCTACTGATTAGTTGAGGCCAAGTATCACTGAGATGATTCATTAAAACCCACCATCGGAGCCCACCTTTACTGAGGGGATCTGCTTTTCCTCACCCCTGCCACAGGTGGACTGGACGTGTGATAAAAGGGGCAACTAAAATCCTAGAACGGAGTAAAGATGAAAAGGCAGAGGGACCCCAAAGGCTGGGCCGTGGTGCAACCGCTTCCCAGCTCCCTGGGCATGTAGCCAGGACAATTGGCCAAGGAGGATCCCACCCCAGGCTGGGCTCGGAACTGGAATCCTTATCCCTCTATCACCGCCTCCCAGGCTTCCCAGTCCCACTTGGCAACTGGTGGCATGGAAGAGAAGCATGGGACCACCGTGGCAGCGAGGCTGGGGAGCACGGAGGCCACCGTGGTGTGCCCCCGTCTGATGGCGGGGGATGCTGGCGGCTGTCGATGGAGGCTGGAGTCCCCCAACACATGGATGCGCCTCTGTCGGACACCTGCACGGTCTGGCCTGATGCTAGCTCTGCCACTGCGCCTCAGGGGCAACATTTTGAAGTCAAAAGACCATAAAACTTCTTCTTGTGATTCTGAAAAGCCTTGCAACTGAAAAGGCTTAATGAAAAAAATCCCCCCCCCCTTTTTTTTTCTTTGAGTAAACCTCACTTTTTTTTTTCGCATAGGCATTGCAGGGCTCTCCATGCACGAAACAAATTGCAGTTGGTGCAGTGTTATTCTGCTTCTTTGGGCTTTTCACTGTGTTTACTGGTCTCTCTCCACCTGAATCTTGTCTTGTTCCATCTAATACAAACATTTCTTTTACTTCGAGGGGAGTACACGAGGTACAGCACAGGTTTAATGCAGCTGTATCGAAGAAACACTGAAGGGGAAGATTGTCTGAGATACTGCAGTAGGAGGGTGAACAGATGAATGAAAAGGTCTTCCCATGTCAAACATCTCGATCTTAAATACTAAACTATCAAGGCAAAGGCGTTTCCTGGTGATTAATGACGGGCTGGGTGTAGTCATGTCTGGGCCGTAACCCTGGCCTCTCCTGTGTCCCTAGGAAATGCCCTGTGGCTCAGTTGTTTCTGCTGCTTTAAGCTACACTGGGTTTATGATTGATTGTCATTTCTTTAAAGTACCTTTATGTTCGTGGCTATTTTGGTGACTGCTCCAGACAGCTTTGTTCCTCTCTCTCGGGTCTGGATGCTATTTCTCAAGGAATACGAATGTGCCTAGGTAGCGCAAGTGGGGAAGTTTAGCCATCTATGGTGTAGTCCCCTGCAGGTGGGATGTAGCTGGTCCGCGCCGCAGATTGTTGAATATCCAACCCAGCTGTAGAGCTGACATGTCAGATCCGTGCCAGTTGGGTACGGACGTGCTTCCCGTCTTTGCTAGACTGCTGTGTGCATTAGTGCTGTTGAGAATTGTGGCCAGTAAGAATATGATGCATTCAGGTTCTAATGTTACGATGATGACGTAATACTAATCATTAGGTAGGATACGTGGTGGTTGGAGTCTAGAGGCACTTTCTGCAGCACTGCTCTCAAGGAGGTTGTGTGAGTACCACACTGCGCCCGTTATCACTCAAATGCTGCCTTTTGAGCTCATTTGACAGTGCTCTATTAGTCCTAAAGATACTCCCAAGGTGCTGGCTTTCTGAAAATCACCCGAAGTCAGTGGCACTCGGGATTTCCAGTATCACGGGCAAATATAAAAAGCTGAATGTGTGAAATGTTGTATATTTGTCTACAATTTTGTTTTTACAGTTGGACTCCATTATCTTAAAGGTCTTTTCCAGCTTAAACGATTCTATGATTCAAAAGCTGTCATTAGCTGGGCAGTGTCTCACACTGTAATCTGCAGGGAACCCTAATGGATGCAGAAAAGGACTTGCCAAAGAGAAGCAAAGCCACTGGCCACCGCTTGCCCAGGGACTGCAGACCTGGGTCTCTCCTTGTGGCCCCCACCCACTCGACACTCATTAGAGCGGCCGCATCGTAAATGAGAGGCAAGAAAGTAAAGCTTGCCAGAGTGGACCAAAGTTGCTTGAGGTTTCACATCAGACAACTGAACTGATTGAAACCATCGTTTTGTAAAGCCGGGGGTGAAACATGAGCTGACAGATCTCAGCAGGTCCCACAGGTTCACCAGGCAATCGCTGTTTCCAGGAGTTTTGTGGCATGAGGACCTCTAGATTCTGACTATCCTTAATTGAAGGCAATGGTTTGGAGATGCTCTGTGAATGATTTAATCGCATGCATGAACCAGTAAGCCAGCAGATAGGATCAAATAAGGTGTAACTTACTCTGGTGGTGTAAGAGGATTGCTCAGACAGTGTAGGTAGGATTGCTCAGTGCAATCGCGCGTGGGGCTGGTGTGTTTTGTTAGATGTGTCTGGAGAAATAGACAATTTGGAGAAAGGTATGTGTGCCCAAAAGCGCTGCTCCCTTTTCTAGCTATGCCAGTTGCTCTAATAAAAGACACTACTTCCACAAACCTTGTCCTGCCTGCAATTAAACACAATAGCCACAGAATCATACTGGACAAAAGATCTTTTAATCCCTTTCAGATGTGCTGGAGCCTCCATTAGAACCGATAGGAGTCCTTACGCCCAGCCCCCTCGGCTTCCCCGCATGAGCGGCAGTGTTTTATACCTCCTCACAGGCTTTTCCGTCCTCTTGTGTAGTAACTTAGCGAAGATTTAATACCGATGTCTAATGATGGTTTGTGTGACTGTGGAGCGAGGGGAAACTTATGTGATGAACGTGTGAATTCTGGAGTGTGCGGATTCACAAAGTGAGAAAGAGCAAAGGTACGTTCGTAACGGCAGCTAATCGCGCGTGGGGCTGCCTCCCCTTTCCGTCTCATTCTACAAAGCTCTGCTCTTTTCTAGTGGACAGCGAAAAGGAAAACAAAATAGGCTAGAAAAACGCTCAAAACTAGGATAAAAATGTAACATTTTGAGGGCATGGGGGAAAAGCTCTCTTTTGTGCTTTTCTTTGAAAAAGCAGTAAGTAAAAAAGCATGGCATAAAAATGGAAATAGAAATAGCGACTTCCTGCTTATGAAAATCCTTTTCTTTAAAAGGTAGAAATTTATTTTGTATACTTAGTGTGTGAAAAGGACATAGACATTGACTTTGCATACACTCATGGCAGAACAAATACTCTTCCATTTTAACAATGATAAATACGTCCTTTATTATAGAGGGTGCCTCGTTATTTTTTGCACCGGTTGCTGTATCTTTAAAATGGGAGGTTAGACCAGGAAAGCCAAAACAACAAGATTGGCTTGGAAGCCGGAAAGTTTTTAAAACGGTACTTCTGCTGGGTTTCCCTTCCCACCCCCTGCCCCGGTGAAGGACTGGGCTGCCCAGTCTGTCCCATCCTCGGGTCTCATGGGCATGTCACTGCCCGCCACAGCGCCCAGCGCTGTTCCGCTGAGCTGGGACAGAGGAAAAAAATCCAGGATTTCAGGTTTTAGCGTCGTGAACACTTGCCTTTTGTAGCCAGGCTGCTCAGACCAACTGCTGGCTGTAGGATTCATACGTGAATATAGAAATTGGGCTCCTGACGCAGTTGGTGCCGACAAGTACAGGCAGGATGGGGCTGGGAATCTCAGCGCTGGTGCAGAGGGGTCACTGTAGGATGTCTCACTCATCCCCATGGTGCCATGGTTTAAAAGTGGAACATCTATCAAAATCTCATTACTCCGGAGAGGATGGGAACTCATGGATTATAAACCTTAATTTATTTTTAATATCTTAAATTATGGTGCCGTATCTAAGCCATAAATTCTTACAAAACAAACTGCTGATGCATTCGAGAGAGGCAAGTAAATGCTGTCGGCGCTGTGACGAGCGGCGGCAGAGGGAGAGAGCGCGGGGTGAGCGTGGCAGAGGCGGTGATGGCGCAGTGCTTTTGGAACCACTTCCCATGTTGTTTTTGCAATAAGACGCCCGCGTTTCCTTGGGGGAGAGGAGAGAAGGTTAATGATGTCGGTTCCTGGGAACACAGGCACTCCCCAGTGACTGAAAGGGAATATTCCTGGATCCACCAAAGATCGTCATTTCACTCCCCGGTGTCTGCCGGCAGCAAGACATGCCTGTCTGCTTCCAGTTCAGGATCATCCCAAGGGGCTGATTTATTAAACGGTGTCAAACTTCTTCACAGTCTTTGAGCCTGTGTCTGTAGGTTTCGCTCGGTGGTGCAGGAGGCCGGAATGGCTATCCCTGTAAAAGTCAGTATTTTAAATTGAGCAGCACTAAATAGCCTGATCCTGCAAATATCAGATCGTGCAGTTTTTCTCAGAGGGACTGATCTTGCCAAGTTTTGTGTGCCACTGGTGGGGAATCTTTCCCACCAAGACCAATTGCTTTTGGGAATGAGAGTGATAAGCCCCTCGAATCCTTGCTGGATACTGCCTGCACCTCCCGGGACAGGGTTTGGGAGATTTATTCGGTTGTAGCGTTTATGAGAGGTAGGGTTTGCTAAAGGACAAGAAGGCCGGAAAGCTCAAAAACTGCCCCAGAAAGATTTGACAAGCAAAGTAAAATGAAATACAGCCATGAAACTCGTGATGGGAGCAAGGTTAGGGGTCAGCACCAAATTCATTTGGTATGACAACTTCATTAAGTATGTGGCTAATAAAGGATTGTTTCTGTATTACTTTTTCTCTATTATTTTATTTTATTCTGTATTATTTCATTTAAGTATTATTTCATCTAAGTATTATTTTTCCCTGGTAGCACTGATTGTGTACAATTGGACTCTTCCTCTACTGCTGTTAGAATAGCATTGTTTCCAGAGATAAGATACGTAAAGTGCAGATAGACAGATAATTATAAATACATCTTCTTTGTTTCGTGGTGTGGACAGTCTTCCCGTGAAGGTCACTGGGACAATGCTCCAGGATGTACTTGTGGAGCTGGTGAATTGTGCGACGAGAGGCCAAGCGGCATAATCAGATCTGACATCTGGGTGCTCGCTGTCAGGGGCTCAGGAAACTTCTTTTGCTCCGCGATAGACCTGTTCTCACTGGGCAACGGGAAAAGCCGATGTGACTGTTAAAACAAGAGTGGAAAAATATGTATCTGGAATATGCATTGCTTTATCCTGCCAAGCCAAGTGTTTATTGTGGAGGCCAGACACATCTGTCCTCCTCCAGCAGATATCATGGTGTTTCTTGGATTAAAAAGGCCGACTGTAGTGGAACAGTGGAAGAAATTGCTTCAGAAGACTGACTTATTGGAGTCCTATATCATATGGACCCTGTCAAAAAAATATTAGCCACAATAAAAGCTGACACTTGGGGAGGTGAAAGCAATATTGCTCGATATTGTGATTACCTGTAAGGCAGCGCACGCAAGGTGGGCAGTGGGGAATCGAGTCCGTCCTGCCTTTGACCTGGGCGGTCAGTATGATTCCTTGGGGGAATTTTTTTTTGTTTCATGTAATAAAACATCTGTAATAAAAGTTTTGGGAAAGAGGCTGGAGACGTGGATTGCAGACAGCTATTTGGGTCAAGGGGTTAGGTTTTTGCCAGGCTCCAGATGGGGACGGGGAGGAGGACAGGGGCTGGAAGCCGTTGTGGAGCTGATCCCGTCTAGGTTGTGGTAAGAACAGCATCGGCTCAGGGAGCTGCACCTGACCTGAAGCTTGGCCGGAGAGAGGCTGATATACGCGTTATTCCCTATATGGGGCATTTCCGAGAATGCCGCTTATGAACGTGTGTTTGCTCTGAAAGCTTGCACTAAGTGTGAATGACAAAACTCATTACAGTGTCTTTGCATTTTCATGCCCTTGCAGATTTACTGGAAGATCTTGGAAAAACAGCAGCTTTGGCGGAACAATTTAGTTATATCAAGGATAAGGAATTTTTGCTGGAAACTTGTCAGGCACCAAATCACTTTCTTATATCCCATTCTTCCAGTTACTTCTGTGGACAGCCTTACACTTGCTGGGGACAGTTTTATGTGCATGATGAGTTCTAATGGTAGATAAAACCCCAAAAAACCCCACAAAAGACCAAACCCAACCTTCCCCTGTATGACTGGCTTATTTTTCAACACCCTTGCCCAGCACACGTGGTTCTGTATCTTCTGCCATCAGCTGCCGGGCACATTGGGAGTGAAGGACCTGAAGCCGAGAAGAGTTTTGTGGTTGTTTTCAAATGGACCTGCATCTACAGCCCGGCTGTTTCGTCGGTACTTGTGCCATACCGACACGGCACGGAGCTGATGGGATGTAATGGTGGATTGTCGTGACCAATGTGACGCATTGGCAGTCTGATATCCAGGGCTTTATACTAAGCACATGTTACTGCTAATGGGCAAAATGAGAAATGATAACTTGTAATGTGTCAGATGAATTTGAGATAAGTCCTAGTCTGTATAAAACCCATCAGCTGCTTAACATGTATCAAACAACACTTGCACGTTGTTTGATTTTTGTTTCTGGTTCCTGGCATCAGCAGAAATAAGATTTACCTCTTCATTTCTATAGCACAGGAGTTAACCTAGAGAGTGGCCCAGCAATTTGTAAAGCGTTGGGGCTTAAAAATAACCCTGTTATGAAATAGGCCGTGATGCAATACAGCGGTATTACAGCGGCTTAGTTGTGCTCCTTCAGAAGAAAGCAAATTATGGCCATGTGAGACTTGGGCGTTCAACTGCAGAGTGAGGGCTGTGATGTTTTCCAATAACTGGCATCAGTCTGCCGAGAATAACCCACGTTACCGTGTCTCCTGCCCTTCCCTGTCCTAGCGGGGGCAGGATCGGCCCTCACTTACTACTTTCCAAGCTGAAAATTTTAACACCAAAACACGGATGCTCTCCAGCTGCACTGTCAAAAAACAGCTCTCCAGTCTATTTAAAAAACTTGGCTTCTAAAAATCTTTTTAATTTCAGTTAAAATCGAAGTATGTTAACATTTTGCCTTTCTCTATGCTTTTGGTTTGGACTCAGAAGATAATTTCCTGTGTTACTGTTATTTTTTTTTTCCAGAAAAGCAAATACTTTCTCTATTCCTCTACAAAAGCTTTAGGCCACAATGATTTAAGGTTTCCTCCAGGTTAGAATATTTCTGCATGTAAAACCTCTTTGAAGGTTTAAATAGACTGTAACTGAGGTTTGACATGTATTAGCACGTGTCGAGCACAGCAGTTATTAGGGGCAGGGGAGACAAGACACATTCCATCTCTCCAGCGGCTGACTCACAGGTGTCCACATCACTACAGAACACGGGCGGGCAAAGCCACCCCCAAAAATCACCTGTGGTTGCGACAAGCGTTAAAAACTCCCTTTACCAACCATCTCAGTGATAGATGCAGGGAAAGTCGGGTGAGGACGCAACTCTGATCAGTCTCACAAACTCACATCCCGGGATTGCGACTGGGAAAGTCGCTGTGTTACTCCTTCGGATGTAAATCTTTTCTGCGTCTCTTGCGAGGTTCTGCGTCCGCCCAGAACGTATTTTTGAATTATATGAAAGCACACGTTTGCACAGCACGATGTGCATGGGTGAAATAGGAGTTACTGAGTTCTGTCATGTTGCTCTGCTCTTCTGTGTGAGCCGAATCTGTCTGCGTGCAATTCCTAAAAGAAATCGTTTGCCATACTGATTGGGGTGGTGGTGGTGTTATCCTTTAATTCCTTTCATCTGTATATCAGGAATTGACGGAAATTGTTGTCTCTCCCATAGCAGAACTAAAGGAGTGTGACATGCAAAAGGAAATGCTCAGGACGCGATGTTTTTTAAAGCATAAGAGGTTTAAACGAAGGTAACTGACTTTCCACCCTCCTCTTCGCAGGGCACAGCGTCTGTTCTGCAGCGCAGGTCGGACAACGAGGAGTACGTCGAGGTTGGAAGACTTGGTCCATCAGATTATTTTGGTAAGAAAATCCAACTTATGCGTGGCTCAGAAAGACAGGCGCGTGGTGCCGTATCAAGTAATTATTGTCTTAATTAGCGTTCTGCTCTTTGACACATGAGGGGTTGTGCGTAGGTCAGCCGCGGCTCTCAGCGATGCGGAGAGGAGGGAGCGGAGCTGAAGCCGTTCCTTGGTTTCCACCAGCGTAGCTGACAGGAGACAGATCCAGAACCAGCAAAACAGTCTGAGCGCGTTTGTTTTCAAAGGCGTTTTCCAGGCATGCTTTATGGATGTGCAGTGCATCTGTACTGTCAGCAGAATTATGTAAAGTGTCTGTCAAGAGGTACCTAAAGGCAGATGTTCCGCGGCGGCAGCGGTGGCTGGTGGGTGATGCGCACCCTCCGCGGAGGCGCAGGGTGTGCGAGAGCCTGTTTCTCCCCGTTTCCAGGTGAGATAGCCTTGCTGCTCAACCGGCCCCGCGCCGCCACGGTGGTGGCACGCGGACCCCTGAAGTGCGTGAAGCTGGACCGGCCCCGCTTCGAACGCGTGCTGGGCCCCTGTTCCGAAATCCTCAAGAGAAACATCCAGAGATACAACAGCTTCATTTCGCTCACCGTCTAAATGATTCCTCCTGGAAAGCTGCCTTTGTGTGACCTTGTGCACTTGAATTTGCTCTGTGCAGCTCCATAGCTTTATGAAGAAGAAAAAAGATGTGCATTTTATGTGTATTTTTTCTGTTTATGTCACGTACGGGATGTCAGTTCAAATCTCATGTATCGTGTAAGTAGGAAGACAACTGTTTGGATCAGATTAGCTTTGGGGAAGACTAGGCTCTTGGCTGGCAGGCAAGATTTTTACCTGTTGTTGGATCATATAGCTTAAAACTGTGGTTTTAACTATTTAAAATTCATATGAATTTCTATTTCCCTCATTATCTTTGAAGTTGGTCTTATTCACCTTCGGTCAAGCTTCTCTGGTCGAGCGATGCCGCTCTGCCTGGCACTTTTAGGAGACTTTTCCCTGGTTGCGGACTGGGGGTTTCTGAGGTCCCACAGTGCAGTTGCGCAGTTCAAGAGGGGAGATTGGAAGAAGGTTTTGATCATTCCAGGGAGCCAGGGAAAAGTAGAGCTTTTGGGCCTTTTTTTTTTTTTTTTGTGGCTTAGATACAGGGGCCATACTCCTCCTCTCAGGTCTGCTGTGCAGCGTACGCTGGGGCAAAGAGCCTGCTCCGCTCTTCGGGGCGAAGGAACAGTGTCTTGTGAGAATTCAGGTGGAGCCTGGAGGACCTCAGTTATTTTTCCTCAACTTTTTTTTTTTTAAATGAGGGTTTCCATGAGGTCCCTTAAAGTCCAGTGGGGACTTCTCTGCTGAACTAAATGGGCTTCGAAACCTATTTATCTGCAGCAGAGTGTCCTCAGCCCCTTCTCTGAATACTGTATGAAATGCTGGAGAGACGGTGCCAGGTGCACACCGGGGGCAGCAGCAGCAGTTTGTTTTTCATAAGGTCCACTTAATTAAATTCAAATGCCTTTCTTTTAGTATAAGACTGAATTTTAGGCTTTTGTAGGGTTTTCTGAGATGCTTCAAACGGCCGCCTCTCCTCCAGCAGACGTGTCTAGTGTCACAAAAAGCACCGGGATCTTGCACGAAGCTCCCGGAGCCGCGGTCCCTCGGGGATGAGCCCCCTCGCGCAGGTGGGACTTCCCTCTCAGCCCAGTGTTCCCGAAGCCGGTTCTTATGGAGGTGGCTGCTTCTCCCTCCAGGCTCCTCTCCTCACCTCAAGGCACTTCATTTATTCCCCCCCATTTTCAGTGGTCCTGTCAGTGTATATTCGTTGCTACTATTTATTATGTTACGCTTCTTGCACGTGTTATTAAATATGACCATCCACATTTTTCAGCCTTGCATTTTTTATCACGTACATTTATATAGGCAGACCCCCATTATATATACGGATAAATGTATACGCGTTTGCAAAACTTCTGATTCGCTTCACAGGGTTTGTATTCTCTTGTGCGATTTTTTTTTTTTTTAAATACTTTTTAAAGGTTACCGGTCACTCATTCATGTATGTTCTTTTACCTATTGTATTTCTGTTGTATTGGTAAAGAATTGTGAGTGTTTCGCATAATGTGCAAGATACGCATTTCTTGTTAAACACCAAGTATGAGCCACTCTGTTTGGAAGTTCCTCGAGCACATTCCCCCCAGAAATTCTTTGCTTTAAACCTTTACAGCTCATGGAAAATACGTTTGAATTATGGTTCTGTTATAAGCGAGCTCAAGAGAAGTGTAACCATTTAACACCAGGATTCTTATGCTTTAAGTGGAACAAAATGATATTCAATGACATTTTAAAGATCATTGTAATATTTGCAGTGGAGGATGGGACGGGATTACTGTGTGAATAAAATTCTTCTACATTATGTGCGGCCGTTGTGGGTTCATTAATAATGAAAGTCTGGATGAATAGAAGTCATGTTCTAGTTACAAACTGCATGTCATAAAAAGTTTGAACTCTACTGGAAATAATCAGATGCAAAGGGACAACAAAAAGACCCAGAATCCCAGTGCTATATATAGTAATGGAAACCAAACTGGTTTTCTGCAGGATTAGCCTGAGGGGAAAAATCTCCTCTGTTAGAAGGTAGCCCTGCGCGCCTGCAGAAGGCCGCAGGGGTTCGAGGCGTCTCTCGCACCTCCGTGTTGTGCCGATGCCAGTTGGGCCGGGGTTTGAGCTCACGGGGTTTAAGCCCACGTGGAACACGAAGCCGGCGAGCTGCCTCGCTGGCCGTAGGGACCCTGCGCGGAGCTTGGAAACCGCGGGACTTGGCTGCCTCCTGTGCCACCAGCGGCAGCGCCTGGGCAACGGCAGGCGCTCTCTGCGATACCGATGCCGCTCCTTTTTGCCCCAGTGCCATAGGCAAAGCCCACGGCCCCGACCACACAGGGATCTGTCCCGGTCCTTCCCCTCGACTTCTGGCCACAACTGGACTTTCAGAAGTGCAGCTGCCCTGGGACTGAAGCCGTTTTTGGCACCGGAGATGCGCAGTGCTGCTGCCATGGCTCGTGCTCACGCGACGCGCTGGCCAAGAGCTACGCTGAGGACAAACTTCTCAGAGAAGGCTGAGCCTCCGAAGGAACCCCCTGTACCTCATGCGTGAGGGTGAATGCCTGGGTCGAGGGACTGGAGGGGAAGGCTTTTGGGCGAGGAAGAGGTGCTGAGCCTGCTGTCAGTGCCACGTTACCTGCCGGCCCCAGCTGAGCTCCGGGTGGCCACGCAGGTCGGTGTGTTGTGGTCCACGCTTGGCTGCGGCGGTGGAACTGTCACCCCGGAGCAGGGTGCAGGGCAGCTTCTCTGCGGTGGCCCCCGCACAGGAACCTTGGGCGGCTCCCGGCATCCAAGGGCTGTCCAGCTTTCCATTTTTGGAGTGTGTTATTTTTCCCCCCTTCGCTATGATTCAGGCGGGAAGGACGCGTCTTTCCAGAGAATTACTCACATTATGTAGTAATCAGAAGTGACCACTCTCTCTGAGGTTCTTCCAGAAGGACGTTACCAGCCCACGCTCCCCAGAAAAGAGCATCTCACCACTCCTCATTGTCAGGCTTTTTTCGGTTGGTTTTAATTGTGTTGCAGCTGTTTCAGGACTCACAAGACAAAAGAAAAAGACTTTTTTGTTGTTGTTGTTAATAGAAACTAATTGTACCTCCAGGTTTTTTGTGAGGCCCCGGTGGCTGACCAGGCTTTGGTGTGTGTCTCAGATGACTGTGAGCTCTCCTAAGCATTCCCACTGCTTTGTGGCGATGGGGCTGGAGCCTGTGGAGTCACCTGAGCCCCATGAGCCCTTGATCCTAGAGCAAACACAGTCTGGCACCATGTTACCTGCTCAGGGCTGGTGGGAGACAAGCGCCGTTGCAGAGAGCCAAGTACTCCCAGTGCGCACCGTGCTGGCTGTTGGCTGCTGGTTTGGTTTTCCTGTGGTAAGGGGTCTTCAGAAGCGGCATCACCGTGCGGAGGGTGACATTTCTCCTGTTGGGAAGGCTGCGGGAGGTGTGTGGCATCACGTTCCGATCTAAGTCCTCAGTGGTGCCTAAATCCTTCTGCTGACCTACCGATGGAAGAGATGGTATCCGTCCTTTGTGCACATTTCTGTGTAGCAGCCGAGAGGGAGAAGATTGCCTTCTGCGGAGGCAAAACCGTGATGGGCAGAGGTCCCACTGCCCGCTGGTCCCTGCCGCGCCAGGGGAACGTGCGGTCACCGCGGCTGCAGGAGTGTCCCGGGGACTCCCTCCACTGCGGGTGGACGGGAGCAGAAGACGGAGTAGGTGCTGCTGCACCGCTGACCCGATGAGCACTAACCAGTTCAAAAGCTCACGCTTGGCACTCCAAAAACCAGCTCACCATTCAGAGAGGAGTTACCTACTCTTATGCTCCCAGGCATGTTTTTTTAATTTGTTTCTAATGATTTGGCAACCCTGACTGGAGCTCGTTTTCGCCGCCTTCAGATGCACACGACTGCTCAGAAACGCGTCAGAGCGTTTCCAAAGCCAGAGTCGCTTCTGTAGGTCCCACTTCCCTCTGGAGAAGGAGAACATAGTTGGATGTGAGCGTATGCATAGCCTTGAAAATCCCATGTTACGGGAATGTGTTGGCTTCGTCGCTCCACCTCCTCCTCCTCCTCCTGGGGTTTCTCCGTGGCTGCTCCGCAGGGTTTCGCGGGGCTGCGGCACTCGCACCACCACCCGGCCCTCCTCTGAGAGAGCTGCCCGGCCGGCAGAGCTGGCATCTGCAGCCAGCTGGGATTTTTTGAAGGCTGAGTGTGGCGTTTGATCGGGCTCCAATACCCGAGCAATTCTTCTGATGCCTAAAAATCTGGATTCAGCTTTTAGAAAAGAGGCTGCGCTTTGCCTGGGAAAGGGAAGCAAAGCCAGAGCGTCTCCTTGGGCATCCTCTGACTCCCAGCTCGGAAGTGTGCGGGTAAATTCTGCTCCGAGTGCTCCAGCCCCTCCCCAGCCCTGGTTTAATCTCTATTTTCACGTTGCTCTCAGCAAAAGCAGCGCCGAGAGCCGCCGCTGCCCCGGCCTCTGCTGCTGGGGCAGCTCTCCGTCTGCAGGCTTCTCTTTAAAACAGGCGTGAGCTCTCGTGGAGGAAAAAAATACTCATTTTACCCAAGAAGACTGCTCCTATTCCAGTATAAACTGTCTCCAAACATGGAACAGCGGCGTGCCATGTGGCTGCGCGGGCCAGCAGCGCTGAATGAATTGGCAGATGCTGCGCGTGATCCCTGGTAGCTGGGCTGCGGGAACGGGGCTCCTCGCCACTCACGGCCCCGGTTTGAAGCCAAAAGAGATGATTTGCCAAAAAAAGTGTCCCCCCCTCAGCCCTGACGGGGGAAATGGGGCTCACCGGGGGTGTTCACCTTCCCCTTGGTGGGCGCTGCCAGCCTCCGGTCTGCGCAGGAGCTGGCGCGTGGAGACGGGAGGCAGAGACTGGGGACGGGGTAGGGATTTTCTCACCACCGCCGGCCGTTGCTGGCGCTCGGGATGTTCATACCACTGGCTCTAGGGAAATCAAGCCTTTCTGGGAAGTGGCTACTCCCTATCCTCTTTATACAGAAAATGTATTGTTATTATTTGAAAGCACTTTTGTATCGCCCTTAGACTACAAGCATGGCGATTGTTCCGTTAGAAGACATCATGGTGCATAGCAGTGAAATACGACGTACAGTACCATGCAGTATGTATTTTCCAGATAAACTGGGAAAATAGTGAAATGGATCTGCAAAGTGGGGGTACAATAGCGGCTTTGCATTCCTCCACATGTGTGGAATTCATGCGCGCCACAGAGTGACTCTGTTCCATTACCATGTGTTTACGATGATGGGGTGATTTGCCGTATTTCTAGCCGGTTTCATTTGCTCGGTTGTATTTGTGGGCCAAGCACAGTGTCCCAGCGACTTCACATCGAACGTGGCAATGAATTAGTGCTGGCTAAACCCTCCCACCGTTTATTTCCACTACGGCAGCGAGAGGGAACAGACTTAGCAGCTGAAAAATACAACAGATTATTTCTCCTTCTCATCCAGGGGCAGCCCAAGCCGTTTCCCAGACAGAAGTGGCAGCTGCCTTCGCAGGCTCTGGGTTATTTGATGGAGAGTTTCCAGCCCCGAGGTGCGTCTCCTCCGCGCCCGGGGGCTGCCCCCGCCGCAGACACGCCCAGCGGGGACATGGCCACTGGTCCCAGTTTAACGTGTGTGACGGTGACTGCGGGAATCGCTGCCGGGGGAGAACATGCGTCTCTTTGTGCCGGCTCCTGCGGAGGTGGAGGCTCACGGGGCTCATGGGGAGGGAGCGTCATGCCCCCGCGCACGGCTCATGTGCCGCTTGGCACAGCCGAAGGTATCCGGGAAAGCAATAGAGTTGCTCCCGAGCCTGGCAAACCTGTAAGTCGCTGCTAACGGCCACCGGCAGCATCACAAGCTCCGCTCCCGCTGACACGGATGCTCGGAGGCGTCCAGCACATGGTACCGCGGGCCAGACCCCCGTGCGATGGCAGGATGGTCCTGATCCTTGACACGTATCCAGGAAAGCATCACACCCTCTCCTGCTGCCTTGCATTTCTGGCTCTTCGCCTGGGATTTAGCTTTTAGAGAAACACCGGGTTAGCCAAGGAGGGCTTTTTAAAACTCGTATTTGCAGGGGGCTGGAGAAGGTACCGAAACGGCCGGTGGTTCCCGAGGAACACGAGAACCGGCCCAACAAAGGCGCCCTTGTGCGAGCGGGGAGATGCAGCAGAACCTGTGTCCGGATGAAAGCTGCCCTATCAAAATAGCCATAAACAAACCCGCCTCCTCCGCTACAGAAAAGCTGTTGTGCCAGGAGCATATTAAATTGTATATGCTTTTTCTCAAGGCAAAAGAATTGCAGCAGTGACGGCAGCTGTGCGGGCTGGAGCCGAGCCACCGCGTTCAGCTCACGACGGCCTTGCTGCGGACGGGGTGGGGGAAGGACTGCGGATGAATGTATTATTCAGAGGGACCCACGCTGAAGCGCGCTGCCGGCTCTGGGGGTGTCTGCTGGGGAAACAAAGCCAAGCGAGTGCCCCGGCAGGGAAAGCTGAGCCGTTTGGCAGAGGGCAGCAGCGGAGAGGGGCCGGATCCCTTCCCGGGCTGGCACCCGCCATCCCGCGGCTTTTGCTGTTTGCAGGACGAGGCCAGATGGGTTTTTCCTTCCCCACATTCCCCTGGGGAGGTTCTCGGCCTCAAGGTCCAGGAGGGCACTGGGGGGTGCCCAGTCTGCCCCACGCCAGCTGCGTGGGAGCTGGGGAGCAAAACCAGTGAGGAGCAGGAGATGAGGGCAGCCCCCTGCGCCCCGGCCACGGGCTCTGCTGATGGCCAACTGGTGGCTCCCAGGTGTGGTGGGAGAATGGGAAATAGAGTCCTGATAGCGCTGGGGAAGAGGGTTTCAGCCCATTTCTCCCCCGGCAGGGCTGCTCCCTGCCTGGCTCTCCTGGATCCCGGAGGGATGGCAGCCCTGTGCCACACCGCAGCCTTGTCCCAGCGCAGCCACCTCTGCAGGAGCGTCCCCACAACGGGGACGGGGACCCGGAGGGATCGCTCCGCAACCTCTGAATGGCTGTGAATGGCCACCAGACAGGATTTCGCCACCATTCCCGCGGTCTCGGCCACGTGTGAAAGGAGGCTCGGGGCCGAGCTGGTCGCCTGGTCGGGCGGAGGGCACTGAGCCGGCTGCCCGGGCTTTCCCTTCGCTCCGCAGGCTGCTGGAGGCCCCGGCCGGAGCCTGGCAGCCCCCGCAGGGATTGGGGACACGGGTCCCGTGGGAGCCCAGATCAGCCACAGACCTTCTGGGAATCGTGGTGAGTATCTAAAACCTTCTTCCACCTTGAGCTGCAATTCCCTTGTGAGCAGAGTTGAGCTGTGAGTAAGGAAGGTGGGCTAATTTCCCTTTCCTCCCAAAACTACAAGCTCCCTTCCAACTCTGGCCATTCTGTGATTCCATACGATTCCGTGAAACTTTAGAAACTCCAGAAAGCTAGCAGGACGCTTTCCGCGTTAACTCAGGAGCGTGCTAGCGTGGAGGCGCCTCGCGTAGATCCTCCTTCGGAGGGAGCGAAATAAAACGGAACACACTCAGGAAGGACGACTTCTGCGCAGACACCTTGCAGGTGCCTCATCAAGGACCGGCCTGTCCCCAGGCGACGCAGTTCAAACGCTGGAGCGAGGAAACGGGATGGAAGAGCCCGACGGCCAGCCCGGCTCACACCCAGGCGCTGCAGATGTCCCGGTCTGTGAGGCAGCCGAGGAAATTTACGGCTCTCCTGCAACGCCAGCGATGCTCTGGGCACCCACAAGGGAAATGCCCTTTCGCGCTCCCCTCTGAAGTCACTGCGCACGCGGGGCTAACATGATTCAGGGAAAGAAAACCCATTTTGGCTGCTTTTTAAGCAGATTACAGCAGATTAGCCGACTAATCTATATGGAATCCTCTCTCCCGACAATTTCAGACTGTAAACAAATCCAGCCACTTTTGTATTGCCTATAAATATTTACTGTGGATTATATGAAGATTAACTTCAAATGATATTCGCAACAAAGGTTTTATTTTGTGACTTGCTACCTTTAGTAACGTAAAACCTTTTGAAAGAAATATACCTTCAACAAAGCGTGAACTCAAGGCCCATCAGCTGCACAATAGCACGTACCAGAGCATGTACACAAACAGAAGCTGAATACATTATCGCCCACAGATGAAGGAAACTAAGAATAAAAGCTACTGGAGCAGAACAAAAAAGCCTGGGATTATCATAGCATGGAAGAAAAATCTTCCCTAGAAGATGTGCCTTAGCGGCTGAGGCCTCACTGCTGCTCCCAGCTGGTTCTCCAGCTGCAGAAGGAGTTGTGCCTGGTGTCCGTGGTGTGCAAGCAGAGGGTGTGTGGTGGATGTGGTTTGGTGTCCTGAGATGTCCCCTCCTTGGGTGGCCCCTGTGAGCGACCCTGGCCCTGCTTGCTGCCCAGGTGAGGAACGAGGCAGCCCTTGTAAGGAAGCGGTTCATCTTCCTGAAGATACGGGGTTCTCACCGTATCTCCAGCCATATGGAGAAACCCAGGAGCCACCGGATCAAAGCTTCAGAGGCTGCTGGTGAGATCCCTGCGAGCCCAGAGACTGGCAGTGGGGAAGCTCCTCCGTTTGATTCCCGAATTTAAAGTCACTGGGGGGGTGAGGGGTGGGAATTGCTGTCGGTATCACAGGGCTCGGCAGAGGAGGGGACTGAAAGGCCGAAGACTAACATCTCTTGCCATGTCACATCACCTGGAGCCCAGTCTGGGCAGGGACGGTGTTGGGGTAAGGGGGTCGATGTCCAGTAGGTGCTTGGAGCAAAGAGCATCCTTCCTAAACCCAAGAGGGCAGAGGCCACTGTGGAAGGAGCGCTCAGAGGAGCCAGCGCAGGACGGTGTCCAGCAGCACGTCGTGCTCCCCGTGGGGTGTTCCGGGGGTGGCCGGCACCTCTCAGCCCACAGACACCTCCCGGCCGCCGGCTCGGGTGCCGCCGCGCCGCAGAGTGCGAAGCCGGCCTTGCGCGGCGTTGGGTTGGACATGGGGAATGTTGTGTCTATCCGGCTAGCGGAGGAATGCTCAGTTTACAAGACAATGGCTTTTTAGGAAGCCAGAAAAAGTTAAACAGCCTTCCCAGATGGAAGATCGTCCCTTTCCATCCTTTGTGTAATCAGGGCAGCTTCATACTCCTATAAAGAGATGATCTGTTTAATATAAGAGATTTCCAAAGTCTTAGCAAATGAGTACCCGAGAACTGGCTTCTGATGTGGTTTATGTTCTTTTTGATAGATTTAGGTTATGGGAATGCTGGTTACAGAGGCAGTGAGTGATTCATGCTGAAACCATCCGGGTGCCATCTGATACCCACTGTCCACCCGACGGAAGAGGCGGCGCTGCCGGCGCTGCCTTAGTGCCTGCCGCTTACGCTGCTCAGTGCTGAGCTACAGGTGGAGAAAAATTACTCCAGCAGAGAAAAAGGAAGGGCTGCGTTTTGCAGAGGAGAGGGAATTCTTACCAGACCAACATTTCCGTAGCAAGCTGGGGTCCTGCGGTGGTGCCTGGAGACCTCAAACCGCCCCGCTCTGTGTCAGGAGCTGTGCCGGCACCTCGGCAGGAGCAGGTCCCCCGGCGAGGCTCTGGCTGCTGCTTGGCGAGCCCAGATCAGAGGGGAGCCCAGTGCTCGGTGCTGAGTGCCCACCTCATGTCTTGGCAAACATCTTTCCCCCGCTGACTAGGGATTGGTCTCGGTAGCACTTGCAGGATCAAGCCCTTGAGCAGGTGGGGGAAAAAAGCCGGGGGAGAAATAGCGTTCTCCTCTGCATTTTTTTCCCCTGTAGTCAAGCATTTTGAAATTCTGTCTCCATCTGAAGAACATCAAAGCATGCAAAGGGGCAGAGGGTGGTCTCTGAGAAATCTCTGAGGGGAGGTGCTCTTCGGAGAAGGACTGTAGTCTCCAGCTTTGATGTGCTCCCTGGAGCCCACATCCCACCGGGTGACCCTCTTTTTGCTGCCTGAGGCTGGGCCTCACCGCTGCTGGCTGGAAAATCACCCACGGACAAACCTCAGCACCGCAAACAGGAGAGCTGATGCCAAGCATGGAAAACTGGGTGAACAGAACCATGGGATGCAATGCTGGGCAGGCATGGAGTGGTCACTGTCAGCCAGTTGCCTCGCAGGACACCTCTGCCAGCTCCTGCCTCCGGGGCAGGAAAGGTGGGAAGCAGGGATAAACCTCATCAGAACTCACGGGTTCCCCTCGGACTTTGGTAACTTCTCCAGGGCTTGTGTGAGAGCGGGACGAGGCCGCGAGCCAAGAGCTTTGCAGCATCACATGCCTTTGTTGCCATGTAATACGGAGAAGACTCAAGGAGACTATTTTTGTTTGTAGGTTTTTCTCCCTCTGTTGCTTGTGTTTCAACAACACTTAAAACCAGAGGGAAAGTTTGTGTCTTCTTTTATATCAAATTTGCAGCCAAATTATGGGGGTTCCTTGGCCACTTACTCCAAGTTTATTCATGTTAAAATACATTCGGAGTCACCAGGGATCGGTGGCTTGTGCAGGCACCAGGAAAGCCCTCGGAATAGTGTAGGAGGCTGCTGGGGCCGGAGCGGCAGCCTCCAACCCACTGAGCCCTCCGGGTGATGCTGGAGCACCAGGACCATGCAAGGTGGCCTTGGAGCGGCTCCGTGTGTCCTTCCCCAGCGAAGCCACCCCTCTCCGCCTCCTGTTTTGCAGGCTGTTGCCCATGGGGTTGGTTCATAAACCCTCCTCCACCTGCAGCCGTTTCCCCACGCACAGCGTCTCTGATTAGGAGGGAAAACAGACAGGAGGGACACATATCTTTTCCCATTCGACACTCCTTCTCTACCGCGGGCTGGTGGCCTTGGCCGGAGCCTGGTGTTCCAGATAAGGGGCACCTTGGGCATCGCCCCCGGGGCTGCGAGACGCCAGCCAAGGAGCAGCGCCGGCAGCTCCCGCCCGCGATAACGCAGCGCGCTTTCAAGATTTATCGCCTTTATCCCCCATTTACTGCCAGCCTGAATGTTTCAATTATCTTTCTTTTTTCCCCCTCTTTTGGCATTTCCCTAACAAACGGTGTGATTTTTCAGCAGGGACAGGCAGGGCCTTGTTTTCCCAGCATGGCACACATACATCGAAAAGCAAGCGGGTGATAGCGAAGTATATTCGGTTTGCCTTGGTGGTTGGAAAGGTTATTAGCTGACCTCCCTTTCATCACCTTACCCCCATAAATCTAGCAAAGGAACCATTCTCAGACCTTTAGAAATTCATCCTCTTTCCTCTGCAACGGACTCAGGATTTCATTGCTGACTTTACCAATTAATGCCCGTAATTCATTCGCTCTGAGTTACTTAGGAGTTAATCCACTTGACTCTCTTGTGGCAATTCAGCCTTGGGGCAACGTCACCCATAGCGAGGAGACTTCAGCCCACGGCTCCTGCTTTTTGGCTCTGGCAGCATCTCAAATCTCTTATTGGCATCAGGTAGTTGTTTTCAAGATCGCACAGAGCTCTTCGAGTCTTCCCCTCCGATGCTACGTACCCTGATAATGAGCTGTGTAAACTAAGCTCCCATCAGGATTCGTAATGTCAGAAGAAAAACCTGGTAGAAAAAAATGTTCATCGCAGTTTGGTCTGCAGTACAAAAGGTCATTCCGGCTGAAGAGCTTGTCAGAAAATTTCCATTTGGTGTGAAAGTTTTCGGGGAAAATTGTGAGCTTCTCCTCTGCGGCGATCCAAATATTTTGTTTTCCAGCAGCTACCGACTGTGCCCGCTCCAACGCGCAAAGCGAGATGCAGACGTGAGGGGTCATTTCCTCCAGAAGTGCCGATGGCAGGCTCCGCATGTCTCTTGTGGTCCCGGGCTCCCCGCGACCCCCCGCAGCCCCTGCGGGGAGTCTGGCCCAGCGGGACACTCGCCGCTCCCCGGCGCCCGCAGGCAGCGCGCAGATTTCCACAGGGCACTCCGGGGGTGCTGTAACGGGGGGAGGATTATCTGCATCTGGATTCCACACAGCGACGTACACAATTAAATTGTTAAAGGGAAGAAAAAGCAGAAATATAAACTGAGGAGAACTCTCCTTATGTTGCTGCCAAATAGGATCCTTTGGCATTAGCGGATTAACCTTAAAATAAATCCTGGCCTCTGGTTTTTAATGCATTTCACGTCCCAGCCATCGTTACGGGCAAGGCTGTGGGCAGAGCTGGACGCGTACCTGAAGCACCAGGACGGGTGTGTGTCCTTAGGACGTGTCTGTCACGTGGTGCCCCAAAAAATCACCACCACCTTTGCAGAGAGCAGGGTGTGATGGAGGCTGCAATGGGGATGGGTGAACCTGGGCGCCGATTTCAGCCCAAGCAGCAGGTGGGGAGAGAGAAGCAGCCCACACGAGGCAGGAGGATGCTGTCATGTGGCTCTCACCGGTGCCCCGGGGAGCAAGGGTTACTCGGTGGGCGTCAGCCCAGGCACAGCTACACGCTGCCCCTTAAGCAGCATCACGGATATGGATGATACGGAATCATGGAATGGTTTGGGTTGAAAGTGACCTTAAAGC
>VXBO01011963.1:246099-257698 GCA_013400135.1 Rhinoptilus africanus
CAGCGCACGTTGTCACATACGTGTGAGAGCATCTCAGCAGAGCCCCGGATGAGACCTGTCTGTCCACCATCCAACACGCTCCTGAAAACAGCCTCACAACTACCTCTGGGAGCCAAAATGCTTCATTTTGCCAACAGAAAAAACAATTACTCACCAAACCTCAGTTCCCGGGTGGGCAGCATTAAAGGAATGTGTTTTGGCCAAAGGGTGGAAATGGATCAAATCTGCCCATTTGCACCCAGCGGCGCGGCCTGTTGGGTGCCGCGCAGGTAAAGGGGGGGCTGTCTGCGGAACAGGGTTCGCCTGGAGCTGCTGCTAAACTCATTTTTTAATGCAGCATTTTCGATTATTTCCTATTCACTTGATACACCACCAAAATAGATCCAGTTCTCCCCTGTTTTAGCCTCTGCTAAAACCCTCAGACCACATCTTCTCTTATAACAAAAAGTATGTGGAATTGGCTAAAAGGGAAACATTCCTGTTCTCACAACACTTTAAAAAAATAAAAAAAAAATCCCCTCCTTTCCTAAAGAGAAAATAGCACTTGTAAGACTTTATAGAACTGCTTCTGTCCAGAAGGCTCCTGCGTCAGATCAGCTTCGTCCCTTTAACCATTGCTGTGCCGAGCCCCGCTGTAAATTATTAATCATCCCAAAATAGCTGCTGAAAATAGAGGCGAAAGGGGAGGCTTGATAACAGCAATGCGTATGGCATAATTTATTTTGATCCTGCTGAAGATCTTTAAGAAAAATCTTTCGGAACTCGGGGCAGGACAAGGGAATGGTGAAGCTGCAGGGATGGCAGAGGAGAGCCAGCGCGGGGGCTCTCTGCCGGCTGGGGGAATGAGCGCGGGACGCCCTGGGGGGACGCGGGGAGTAACCGCGCAGGGGAGGGCGAGAGCGAGGGAAATCGAGCAACGAGCTGAACTTGCAAATGTTTTTGGCATGAAATCACGAGGGCAAATGCAAAGCCGTCCGCCCACCAGCACACCCGTGGAGCTGCCACGCTACAGGGCCAATCCTATCTATCTATCTATCTATCTATCTATCTATCTATCTATCTATCTATCTATCTATCTATCTATCTATCTATCTATGTATATATGGGTATGACTGAGACTGGAAGGGGCTTCCTCGGGCTCTTCCCCATGGAGAAGACTTGTGGGTCACCCCACCCTGCTCCTGAGCTCAGCGCAAGAGGCGGCGGTGCCTAACAGCAGATGCTGAAGAGGCGATGTGGGTCTTGGGCTGAAAGCTGGATAAAAGCCCATTTTTGCAGCAGCGTGGTGACCCCGGGCAGGCACCCGGCCCCCCCGACGAGCCCTGGGGATGGGGACAGCTTGCGGGTGCTCCGTACCGGCCGTGGGGTGAGCCTGTCACCTGCGGTGCCGAGAGCTGTGCCGAGCCGGTTCTGGAGCTGCTGCGGGGGAGTGTGGGGAAAACCGCGCCCAAGCGGAGCTGCCGGCAGAGAGAAGGACATTTTCTTGTGAAGGGTTTTTTTTTTCTCTTCTGCTTAGATTTTTTTTTTTTTTTTCTGGAGCTGCGTTTCTTTGAGAGGCTTTGTGGACAGTGTGGGCAGAGCCAAGTGGAAGGAATTTAAAGGGAGAAGCCAGTTCAGGGTCACAGCCCGATAGGCGAATATAAACCAAACAGCCGCCGATGGTACAAAGCAGATGCCCAGAGCTGCCACGGGGCCGTCGAGGTGGGACCAGCTATGGGGGGGCAGGCGCTGGCCGGGGCACCAGGGGCACCGGGAGCGTACGCAGCCAGAGCAAGGCTGAAGGCAGACGGACCCGCATGGGGGGGCGAGCGGGGCAGGGACCTCCACGACAAGCCCCACTCGGCTGTCTCGGTCTTGGCCCTGGAGCTGGGGAGGGAGTTTCCGGGCCGTTTTCCAGTGAGGGCAAGGGGAACCCGTCAGAGAGCAGCTGAGTGAGCACGGGCTGAGGAGGGACAACATTGGAGCCAAGAAGTCTTGCAAGGAAAAACAGTCATTTGCCCTCCTGCCTTCACATAGAGTAAAGACTTCACCAGTGAGGGGCCTGATGCACTATCTGACTGTTACGGCTTTAGTAAACGAAGCCTGAAAGGCCGGATGGCTTTTCTCCCACTCCCACTCCCACCTTAGTGCCATTTCATGGTCACCTCTTCTCTGGCACCTGCTCCTTTCTAACTCAATCACAGCTAGGTTAGAAAATAACCGTCACCAGGAAGGAAGACTACGCCACAAGAAATTGTAGCTTAGTCTAGTACGGCTTTTGTCTCCCGTGTGCATGGCCAGGTTTTGCTCTCACACTGTTTTTATCCTAGGGACACTCCAGACACAAATTTCTTACTTGCTTCTCGCTCTTTCTACTGATACTTTGGTAAAGTGTCCCCTCACTTCCAAGGAGCCTTTCATTAGGTACCCGTGGGATCAAAGTGAGACCTCGGGGACTGCGGAGTTACCATCTTCATGAGACTCAGCAAGAAGGCTGTTTTAAAACTAGCTTGAAAGGTAATTTTGGAGAAGGAAATCTTTCTCCTGTGGAAGCCGGCCAGGTGGGCAGCGCTGCAATGGGAATTGCCCTTGCACCGAGCATGCATGAGTCCTGCTAGAGCCGCTGTGACCAGGTCCCCCTTGTGCGGCAGGTGACATTTCGCCCTGGTTTGAGGAGACCTCCATACACCTCTTCAGGCTCCCAGCCAAAGCAGGTGATGTTTCACGGGGGAAGTTTTTCTGGCATGACCATACGTACACTAGAAATTGGACGGAGTTGACTGCGGAGCCGAGCTGCATTTTGAAGCAGTGATGTAGACGTTAAAGACTCCATCGCTGATTCCCAGTCTCTTGAGCCATCTGGCTCCCTATCGCTGCTTTATCTTTCTCAAGTGCTGCGAATGCTGAGGCCCAGTTCTGGTGTAATGGCGTTTCAAATTAAACCCACAGCCAATTTGGATTACGCAACCATGAAGCAAAGAAACACAAGACGCAACACAAAAAGTCCCTCCCAGCAAAGGGTTTCTGATGACATTTATGGGAGTAGGTGGCTCAGGGGCTTCAGGGGAAATTCCAGATGGATGGGAAAGTGGCAGTGATACAGCAAACCCCTACGGAGGGTGGGACCAGGGGCACATGGTGAACCACCAGAGAAGATGTGGTTATGAGATCAGATGGGCGGCCTGGGGCAAGTCAGCGGAGATGTGTGGAAACCCAGAGGGCAGCCAGCAGTGTGATGCCGAGGCGAGGATGAGGTGGGAAGGGTGTGGTAAGGCGAACGCCAAAAGACTAAATGCTTGCTTAACGCCGGGAAAAGAAGCAGGTCCATCCTGATGACGTGGAGAGAACACTCCACGCTCGGGGTTAGTCATGCTGTTAAGCGCCAGGCTGAAGCTGGGCTGTGCTTGACCCTGCCTCTCCATCCCCCAGAAAGGCAGCGTTGAGTAAGACCACACATCACACCGCACACCTCCGGGGGGAAGTGATTAAGCCATGAATAAGAGATCCACCAGCTGTTGTGCTTTGTGTGTGTGCAGGCGCCGTGGAAGTACTGCAAAAAGCTAAACCTTAGGCCAAGGGAGCCTGGGACCAAAGGTGAGACCTCCATGAAGGACCGTGACAACAAGACTAAAAGCATGAGCAATGGAAACGGGACACCACGCTAGTGTGGATGTTTGAATTTGGCATCTTAATTTTAAACAAAGGAGGATAGAAGAGTACTTTTCAAATCCTTCTCATTAAGTAATGCCCCCAGCTCCCGTTTCAGTGGGAGTTAACAGTCACACCTCTTCGATGCCCTTGGCAATTTCTACTTAACTTCAGTATCAGCCCTACAAAGAGTGGTGGGGTTTTGGTAGAAGTCTGTGATAGCTGGCTTCGGATTCGGCCCTTCCCTTGTTCCTGAACAGCTTTCATGCCTGACCACAGACTATTTCTAAAGTCATTGACAATTACAGTAGAAGACTAATCCCCAAACACTGCTACCACTGACTTCTCTAGAAGCAGGATTTTACACTGGCTTTTGCGGAGGGCATGTGTTTTCCCCAGAGGCTTTGGACTTGGACACAGATCCACCAGTTATGCTTGTTGTCTGCAGTCAGAGAAGTGGACCAGACACTCAAGCAGCACCTGATCCCGCCTTGTTTGCCTCCAGAGCAGCCACTAAGACCATCCAGAGTGAAATGTTATGGGACCCATCCAGCCACCCATTGCCCTGTCCCCAGGCCCCAGACAGGCAGCGGCTGGAGGAGCTTCCCGTGGGTCCGGCGCTGCCGGGGTGCGTGGGAGCCGATGGGGATGGCTGGCTGCAGCTTTCCTCTGCTCTGGCACCCGCAGAGACTGCAATGAGAGAGGAAAGCTAGGGCAAAAGATGGAGGAAACAAAGAGACGGAGGCCATCTGGAAACCACAAACTGGGGAAAGGATGGGCAGGAACAAGGGAAAAATGCAGCGAGGAGAGGAAAGGGAGAAAAAGTCACAGTGAAGGAACAGGAGTAATAAACCCTGTGCTACAAACAGAAGCAGTTTCACGTTTGTACGCGCTGTGGCTGGGCTGTTGCCCACGGTATTTAACTTCACAAACTAACCCAGCCATTATGCACCGAAGGATCGTTAATGCAGCAGATGCAGCCAGACATACGTAGGAGTGTGTTAATATAAGGCCTGATGTAAAAAACACCTGCTGGTTTGGCAGGGTGTCTCGGGAAAGATACACGTGGCTCACGTGATTGTGCAGTATTTACAAAGGTATCTGTTGCTTTCTCATCACTCCATGTGTAATTCCCATTTGCCTTAACGGGAGCTCCACACAATGACGGTATAACAGAGCCGCCGGACCGAGGCGAAATGGAGCTGGTCCCATTTACACTAGCGGAGAAGATGACGTCTGAAATGTTCTTCTTCTTATTTTTTTTTTTTTTCCATATGAAATATCTAGGACATGGAGAGGAATTCTCTCTCCACAACACCTAGGTTCCAAGGCTGCCTTGTTTACAACGGCTTAAGCTTTTATAAGCCTGAAGGAATTGCACTGATGCCACCAAGTTACATGGGGAAGAGACACTTCTGGAATATTGTAAGCGTGTGGCTGGCCTTGTCCTAATCCTCAGTGTCACACCACCGAGAGGGATGTGTGTCGTCCCTGAAGTCGTAGAGGGACTGACACACTCTCTCGACACAAGATGCTCTTACTACTGAAGGCCAGGCTGGTACCGGGCAGTTGGGCTGCAGCACGGGGCCTGGCTGCTTCCCGCAGCACCCCGGGGATGGAGGGCTGTGACCCACCTGCGGAGAGCACACAGCGGCGGTGGGGTAAGGTGTTACCCCTCTCTGTGCGGGCTCCCTGCGGCAGAGAGCAGAGGCGGCCGAGCGGGAGGGGTGCCTGGGCTCCAGCTCTCCCAGCTCAGGAACCAGGGGATGAGAACTGGAGCGGCAGCAGCGTGGGCACCAACACCTCCGAGGTGAAGCGGGGAGAAACCTCCGGCAGAGAGGCAAAGCGTGACGGAGGGAACACCAGGGACTGGGCCAGCAAAACTAATTAGAGCTCATTTGCCAGGACCCTCGGCAAACAGGTTTCTTCTCTGCTTCTCCATTACTCCATGGGATTTCTTTCGCAGCGGTTGCCCACTTCTGCCTCTCTGCTTGCTCAGGTGGAGCTTGGGCATCTCCCACTTCCCACCTCTCCGCAAGAGGAGAAAGGCTCGGGCACAGGTAGCCACCGGGGAGATGGGCACTGGGCAACCAGGGCTACGGCCAGCCCTCGCAGTTAGCCGAGACACAAAGCAGGGCTGCAGAGAAAGCTGCTCCTTTATGCCCTGCCTTTTGGCTTTCTTCTTGGCATTTTAAACCTTTTCTGCTCACCTTCCTCTTTTCAGATCTTCTTCTAGCCCAAAATAACGGCAGCAACACAACCCACTGCCTTGCACCAGTCTCGCAGTCGCCACTTTATTTTGCCTTTTCCCAGTTTCATGAAAGAACGCAGTCTCATGAATAACAGGATTATTTATCATCCTCTCCCTCCCCTTCCAGGATGACTTGCTGTTTATGGAAAGCACTCGAGTGCAGGAGAGATCGTGCTACAGTTAAACAGACAATGCTTAAAGGGCCATTGCCTGTGCTCTGGCTTAACAATGTATTCCTCACCAATTTCCAAGAAAGAAGGAGCTTTGTCTCCAGACTGACGGGTCCAGCATCACAAATCACTGCAGAAAGGTGAACAAATGCTACATCCAATAGGATGGAGAAGATGGTTCCGCACTTCACTTTTTGCAAGAACGAAGAAATTCACTTTTGGTGTCCCCTTTGTAGCCCAGCGGCGTATCACGGGCAAGAGCATCCTCCTGGTGAGCACACGATGGTGGCTGGCAGCGATAGACCGAGCGGAGACACCTCCATGTGACACAGCCAAGTGATGCGACCGCTGTGTGCCTCCTGTTGGACCTGGAACAGAGCAGGACTCAAACTTGTCCTCAAGTGGTGGGCGGCTGAGAAAAAGTTATCTTTGGAAATAGGTGCTCCCAGCTTCTTCTCTGCAAGTTGGCCACAGTCACACGGCCGGTTCTCTCCGTAGCTTCACTACGTCCTCTGCATTTCTGACTCCTGATGTGCCTGCGGTGATAAAGCATCTCTATCAGCTTTTAGGAAGAAATGGCATAAGCCCAAAGGATTGAGGAACAGACGCCAGAAGGTGGGTTGCCACCACGTCAGTGGGTCCGTGCGTAGCAGGGTGTCTCGGAAGGGCGGCTGGGCTCAGAGAGGGTTAGCTCTGGGGGACTTGGTCAGCGGGGGCTCCACCAAGGGCTCCAGAGAGACACCGCAGGGACCTCACGCGCGGGCCTTCGAACCACGTGCAGCCACTGAGACCCTGTGAGGACCAGGCTGCTGTGTTCCCAGATGTAAAAAAATGAAAAGAAAAATGTACAGAACTTTACAGTGGACTTTCTGTTAAAAAAAAAAAAGAAAGAAAAAAAAGCGCAAACCCATCATCCTTCTCTTTGCTCTTCTCCTTTCCCTATATTAACTGGGTTTCTGTGACAAAAAGGGTCAGAAATTAAATTAGGAACCTTCACAGGCATTGCAAATAAGTGCAGTTCAAAATAAATGAGCAATTCCCCTACTGCCGCCTGCCTATCTCCTGTGTCCTCTGGGTACGGCTGGATCCCCCAGTCTCTGGTGTGTGCAGAGCTCAAAATGTGTGTATCATTCTCATGAGTTTTTATTGTAAGGGAGGGAATCTCACAGGACAAATGTGTAATGTTGTAAGAGCAACAAGGTTGCATGGATACAAGAACACAAACGGGGCAGCTTGCACTTTGAGACTACGAATCCTGCGGAAGAACAACTATCTCACTGTGTTTGGATTGAGCTTAATAAGATGGCCTGCTCCAAGCTAGGCCTCTACAGGCTTCCAAGCTACAAACAATGGAGAATAATATCACCATTTTATGGTACTTCGCATGGCTGAGTTACATCCTGGATGCTCTCCACGGAATCCCTGCGGCTGGCTCTGGTTGGAGTCAGAGAAGAGCTTTACGCCGGCACGGCTGCGGGGAGGCGAGCACGCCACGCTGGGCACCCGCCGGAGCCCACTGCTCTCCCTTACAGCGGGTGTCAGCGTGCCTTACGCCGGGCTGGTGCTTTCACAGTTATCCAGCCGGATGGACTAAGGATTACCGACAAAACTCAGCCTATTTTGAACAGCTGGATCCAGCAGGCAGAGGCTTTCCCGCAGCAGCCCCGTTGTCCCACCGGAGTGGAGAGCAGGGAGCAGCCTCCGATACCCACGAAAATAGCGTCCCGTGCTGGTATGCAAGCGCCCCGGTTTGATGCCTAAACATGGTATCTCGCCAGCCAGGCTGGCAGGGCTGCCAGATCGTGCTCCAGCCCTGAAGGTGAACTGCGTGTCCCTGGGCAGTGGCTCCCGCAGCGGGGAAGGAAGGTCAGGCAGCCCCTGCTTTCGGCCGGGCTGCTGGGGGTACGAGCGGCCGGGCAGGGGGAGAGGAACACGTCAGCGAGACCATCGCTAACCATCCACCTTTGCTATTAAACCCAACCGTTTCTCCAGGGAGAGTCGTGTCTGACCCCCACTGAAGGCAGAGGAGCAGTTTGGGAGGTGGTGTCAGCTCTAGGGGGACCCTGCTCCATTCATAGACAGGTAAAGCATCTCCAGAAATATCAGAATCACAGACTGGTGGGGGTTGGAAGGGCCCTCTGGAGATCATTTCCTCCATCCCCCTGCCAGAGCAGGGTCACCCAGAGCAGGGGGCACAGGAACGCCTCCAGGCGGGTTTGGGATGTCTCCAGAGACGGAGACTCCACCACCTCCCTGGGCAGCCTGGGCCAGGGCTCTGCCACCCTCAAGGGAAAGAAGTTCCTCCTCGGGTTGAGATGGAATTTCCTGTGTTCCAGTTTGTGCCCGTTACCCCTTGTCCTATCCCCAAGCACCACTGAGAAGAGTCTGGCCCCATCCTCTTGCCCCGCGTAGGTGGTGTGGGCCATGGCTACCCTCTGTCTCCAGGGGCCAGGGCACCATAAAACTTCTTCAAGCCCCTTCTGATCGCTCCGCGGAGCTGAAAGCTTGCAGCAGATTTGCATCTTATGACTAGTTAAGAAAATTATCAACCGTGAAAGCATCTGGAAAGCTGCACCAACAAAGGTTTCAAAGAAAACAAAGCTCAGCCAGAAGGACGGAGCCAGTGCGAGGATCCAAAAGGAAGAACTGGAAAAGAAGGAAATAAAGTTTGTAGGTGTACCAGCTGGAATAACCACTGTCTTGCTTGTTCTTGCAGCTTTCCTTGCTGCCCTTTGTGGGCCAAGTTGCGAAGGGAAGGGAAGGGAAGGGAAGGTGTTTGCCTGCCATCATCGCTTTCTGCGTGTGTGATCTGTCTCCTGTTCTTCGCCCGCACCTGTGGCAGCCCCCCTGAGCAGTGTGGGGGAGAGGACCTTTCCCCCTGGCATGTTGCCCCTCTGAAGCTACAGGCAAAGAAGTGTTCAAAACCCGAGAGAAACCACCCAAAGTGGGTGAGCTTCCCCTCTAGCTTTCTGGATTTCATGTTCTGAACTTTTATCCTTTGTAGCATCCAGTGTGGCACTGACGCTGACCGGCGTGGGTCCACAGCACCCAGAGTTTCCTTTCTGGAGCCAGGACGCTCATGGCCCTTGGTCCTTTCTCAGCTGTGGTGGCAGGATGGATCCCGCAAAATGAACCGAACCACCCTGGCCAGTCCCAAACAGCCACTGCGGTAAAAGCAGGCCACCCTTCCAAAAACACCTTTTTACCCAAACTCATTCTGTTTTGTTAGTTTTAACGTGATTGTCAACAAGGTCAAAATCCCTGCTAAAATCAAGGCTCAGACAGGTTTCCCAGGACTCCTTCGGCAGGAACGTGACTGCAATGGAACCATTCCTCTTGCAGCTTTAAGGCTTGTCTGGAGACAAGCCTCCACGTTTCATCCCGACCTCTGAGTTTTTTTTTTTGGGCTGCAGGTACATCCAGCCCAGTGCGTTCCGTGGGGTCAGCCCCCTCCCCAGCCCCGCAGCCCCCCACCTTCTCCCAAACACGCTCCTGCCACACGGCTCGACCCGCGCTCCCCCCACCCCACCCACCAGGGATTGAGGCGGGCTCCGCAGCGGGTGCTGGCACCTCCTTTTGGGGCACCTCTGGCATCAGACGTCCCAGCCTGCGGGAAGCTCTGCCACCACTGAAGGAGTTTCATCTTGTGTCAAGGAGCTTCTGCATCCCTTCCCCCAGGCCAAGCGCCGTGCAAACCCGGGAATCCTCCCCCTCAGCGCTCTGTCATGGCATAACTCTATTAGAATTCCTGACTTTTGAGGGACTTCTGATGGCACGTGCTTTAAATTCGACAGGCTATATCTTGCTAGCTGCTCTCAGATAAACAACAAAAAAAAAAAGTGCAAACCCTAATTTTCCGGTGCTCTGCTCTTTTTCCTGATTTTTCTTTTAAAATCTATAAATACCACCCCGTCGCTCTTTCCGCGTGTGTGGCTTGGAGGTAGTACATAAAAGATGACTCCGCGTGTTGGGTGCGCACACGTTTGGTAGCCTCGGAGGCTGGCGGAAGGTGCCAGGCTGCAGTAGAGACGCGCTTGTGTGACGGTTTTCACGCAGCCGTATCTTTGCACGCTTGCGAGGGCTTACATGGTGCAAACGCATTTTTAGATCAAACAATAGACAAGGAGAAAGCGTGTTTCGGAAGCAGACAGACGACCCAAGCATGAAGTCGTTTGCAGAATCTGTGTGAACTATATTTACGTTGCCTGGTCTTTGGTGTCTTCTGGGATCTTACATATTTCGCATTATTATCAAATATTTGCAATGATCCATACAAACAGCCCCATGTTAAAAGCTACTCCAAGTGTAACTCGACCCAGAGGAAAGATGTTTATCTGAGCTCCACAATGACAGATTTAAAAAAGATGCTGACGCAGGACGTTTCTCCTATAATGAGGGAAATGCAAGAAAAATCAAAACTGTATAGATTTTCCTTTTGCCAATAGATAAAGTAGGAGTTATCTCTGTGTTGGCGTTCGGAGTGGAATACCACTTGAGAGAGCTACAAATACCCAGCCCTTCTGATCCCTTGGCCGGTGAAGGGAGGAAGGAGAGGAGTAAGCTCCGCGAGCCGGTACTGTCAGAATCTATTTCACTGTTTGGTGATTATTTTTTTTTATTACTATGACAACAGAGACCATCAGAACTGTTTCTTTAACCCCAGCAAATGATAAGTGCAGATGAGACTTGGGTTTTTTTTTTTTTTCTTCAGACTGAAATCATCACTTTTTACTTCTGCGATGCCAACCCCCGGCTAAGGGAGCGATGGCCACCGCCAGCTCTGCCCGCCGCTGGCCCAGCTGCCTGGATGGGCCACTGGCATCATTTCGTGTCTATCAGGAGGCATTTGAGAATGGCTCCGCACTGGCTCAGCGTTTTCTCTCTTTAAAAAAAAAAAAAAAAAAGCAGCATTCTCCTTTTTAAAGTGCTTACAAATCTCTCACATCTCTTTTCCTTTTCTCCCTTTTCAACCCCCACCTTTTTTTTGCTCCCCCCCTCTCGTGGTCCTGCAGACCACCCTGGAAGCCTACATGACATCATGAGAGAGAATTAAACGCACTTGAAAGGCCACTTCTGTTTTGGTGGGAACTTCTATGCAATTGCAAAGTGCCCATTAAAGCACAGGTTGTTTCCTAGAAGCATGTCCAAGCCAGTAGCGTGCAAACCCCTCCAGGGCTTCTAGAAAGCATTCGCTTTTGAAATGCTGAAGGAAATTCAGAGATGAAAGGATAAGTCTCCCTGGCTGTGCATTTACAGTCTATTGTCTTCCATGAAGGATAGTATCACTCCTCACTTGTGTTATTGCAGTTAATCCACTTAAATGCTATTGGATTTTCAGATGAGCCGAATTCTTTGCATCTGCTATTCGGGTGCTTTGTTTGGACGAGAAAGGGCTGTTATTTAAATCACAATGAGTTCAGGGAGATGTCAGGGTGCAGCGGGCACCTTGTGCCAATCCGCGCCGGGGAGAAGGGCGCATTTGCTCCCGGGGGAGGGCGGAGAAGCCGCCGGCCGCCGCCCGGCTCCGGCCGCTGGGGCTGGAAGGGGGGCG
>VXBO01011963.1:260223-294003 GCA_013400135.1 Rhinoptilus africanus
CTGCGCGGGTTTCCCCCCCCCTGCTTCTCCCAAACGCGTCCAGCAAACGCCCCGCACCCTCCATAAAGCCCCGAAGCGCTGGACCCCCGGCGGCGCAGGGGCGCTGCGCGGGGCTGCGCGGTGACCCGCGGTGTGTTGTGTGTGTGTCTTTGAAGGAGGCCGAGATCCCGCAGGAGCTGATCGAGCGGCTGGCGCACAGCGAGATCCACAGCATCCGCGACTTGCAGCGCCTCCTGGAGATTGACTCCGTAGGTAAATTAGTCCCGTCCTCCTTCCTTCCGCGCCNCCTTTTTTTTTTTTTTCCCTCCAAAAGGAAAATAGTGCAGGGTTATTTTCTGCATCATTAGGCATGCAAATGGGTGTAGTGGGAACGTGCAGTTCAAACAGATCGTTGCAGCAGTAAATCAGATCTCGAAGTGCTGTATCGCTGGGTTTCTTATCGTTTGGTTTCACTTGATGCACTTTGTTCCTGGCGATTCTTCCCTTCGCTGAGAGAGAATAAGCCCGGCACCTTTGATGTGCCCAGGGGGAACCTGCATCTTTCTGAAGAGCAAACATGGGAAAAAATGAATGAGTTCTTGCTTGCGTTGGTACCGGGCCATCTCCTTTTAAACCATATGCTGCGTATTTTTGTGAAGTCTGTGCCAGGTTCAGTCACCTTCATTCAGTGTTGTGGGATCCTTCTAGAGTTTAACTCGCTGCTTTTTGTATAGTGCTGTATTAACGAGCAGGAAAGCACTAGGAACATGTTTCACAGACATAGCTTTCAGTTTTCCTGTGATGAGGGAGCAAACAGCTTCCCATTATGCTGAAAATGGGAATATTTCTCTCTTGCACAACACTTTACCATAGAGGCTAATTACTAATTACCAGATCTGTTGGCACCGGCTTAGTATTTTTGGAGAGCAGTGCTTCATCGTTATTGCTTATCGCTGCAATTAAAGAAGCTTTCACAACAGGGAGGGGGGGTGTGCAATACATATTTCCTCGCTGAAGGCTCTTTTGGACCAGACAAGTGCACGGCCGCTAAAATCTCTTTCCCAGTGAACTCGGTGGAAGGCTGGGACTGCTCTTGCAGAATCTGAGCCCTGACATTTTAAAACGCTGCGTGTTTCTTCGGCGTTTGAGTCAGTGTGCTGTAGCTACCAGAATACATTATTTATTTATTTTTTTCCCAAATAACCCAGTGTAACAAGTACATGCTTCATTTTTAAATACGGCTTACAAGGAGAGCAAAAGTTCACATGGCTCCGTTGCAAGAGAATCAAGCAGACAAGTGGAGCAACGGCGGGAGCTGAATAAATCAGTAGACGTAGCAGAGGAGAGAAATTTATTTCAGAAAATAATTGTTTACCTCGTGGCATATATTAACCAGAGGGTGCGTGAACAAAAATTGAAGAGGTCAGCCACAAGTTTACCATTTCATTTTGCTGTTTTCGTGCAATTTGTCAGTTTAGAAACCATGAGAGAAACAACACGCATAAATATTTTACTGTTTCAACATGAAATGGTAATGGCTTAAGACGTGAACTCAGTATTAAAAAATAAAAACAAAATATTCAGCCTTTCACCCTGTTCTTGCTCGTGTGCTGCTTTTCTGAGCCACAGGGGCAGGGTTGGATCTTCACAGAGATCCATGGGTTCTTCCTGCCCGCATTTACGTTTTCTGGGCACAGTCCCGCAGCCTTTACTGTCATGAGTAATTCTTACTAAGGGTTTATCGGAGTGACTAATCGAACATTGGAATTACCGTGTTTTCTTCAGTAAACAGGATCGGACCTGTTTACTATATTTAGTATTAGCTCGGATTAGCAAATCAAATGTTTTCTAGTTGTCAGTGGTAAGATGATATTTCTGAAATGTGTTTCCTTAGGGCTGTAATTGCCTTTAGGGAAGGGCTAGTTCGGTGAGGGCTTGTACAGTAGATGTGTTTCTGTTTCACAGCGTACCCTGATTTAAAGCGGGGCTCAGAATAAAAACACTCCAGTGATTATGTTCTCCCTTGGTTTAGTGCATGGTATTGCCAGTCCTTCTGCATGTGTGTAGCCCCGTTTAAACTCAGTGGGTGGACTTGAGAATTAAGAGCGATCTTGTAGGTGAAGAGTTTGCAGGATCAGGCATGCATGCAGAAAATGTCTGATATTCCTGAGTAACACAGCAGAATCTGTGGAAAGTGAGGGAAGAACAGTCATTTTCTCTCCTGCAATGCAAAGCATATATTTTTAATTGGAAAAGTAAGTTTTGTAAGTTGGAGTGGGCAGGTTTTTCTTCTATTCTGACAGATTTGGTCTCTATATTGTAACGCAGAGATGACTGATAACCCCCTTCATAAAATTAGAAACCACACCCCCAGACCATCTGGCGTATTACTTAAAGAAAAACACTACCCAACATGGAGCTTATCATTGTATTCAAAAGATAAAATCCGGGCCAATTTGTCAGAGCCCAGTGCTGCACGTCTGACTCGAAGAGAAACCCCTGTGGAGGCAACGTGAAAATTCTCAGAAAACAGGGTCCTGTATTAATCTGCTGTGATTGGGACCCGTAGTCAGCGACGGAGCTTCACTGACGTGACGGAGAGCAGAGTCTGACCCTGTTTCAAACAGAAAGCGTGCGTGAGCCCGGGAAGTCGGCAGCTGTAGTGTGCAGAGTACAGTTTTACTACTAACAGACTAACTCACCCAAACGGGGGCATTTCCTATATTCCGCCTGTGAAGTTCTCTTTGGCTCAGCAGTGTGGTTTTTCTCCTCGTGCCTCACCTCTCCCATCTGTCCCGTGGGAGGTAGAGTTCATTTTATCACCTATTATGTTTGCCTCCCGCTGGGAACAGATTTTTTCCCCCAGCCGTCTCCCTGTGTGGGGCGACGCGGGGCCGAGCGTGCTCGGTGGCACGGTGTGAGGGCAGCAGCCGCAGGGTCACCTTAGGCCATGTGAATTTAACGGCCCGCGATGCAGAGCTAGCAGAGCAGCTTTTGTGAAGTGGAGAAACGTTCTAAATTAACAGTGTGCTTCCATGGAAAAGTGTGAAGTTTGCTGCAGAGCTCCATCGATTGGAAAAGTCTTCTGCTGACTTTGTGGCTTTTGGCGCAGCGCTGAGATTCAGGGCGTTACAATGCAATGCGTTGGCTTCCCTTGCACCCCTTAAACGTGCTGAGAGGTGGACATCGGCCCTGTGTCCTGTGTTTTCCCTGAGACAGACAGAGGCAGTACTCCTCCTCCTTTGCAGTTGGTCCGTCACTTCTAGGTGAAGGGGAAAAAAACCCTAAACAAAGCAGGATCTTGCAGGCTGCTACTAATATTTCCTTTAATAGATCAAAGTTGAAAACTTAATGACATCTATCTCTGCAGTTGGATGTCAGAAGGGCATATTTTGCATCAGCCAGAAAGAAGATCAAACAAACAGATTGACGTCGCCTTGGGCTTTCTGGCTGTAGGACCCATTTGTAAGACAGGCCATTTCAGTTTTTTTGTACCTTACATTGAATTCCTGAAAAAAAGAGATAATAAGGACTTCCTTAGCTGCTGCTGTTGGCGCTAGAAGTCCTGGACCTCTACTTTCTGGATGCATATCAAAGTGACATCTGCCAGGGTTTGTGTTGAGACTGAGGGCTTGTACCTCATGTAAAATTGGGAAAGAGATGGCAATGCGAAAGTGAAAACTGATAAAATATAAAATAACAGTAGTCTTAGGATGCTTTTTGCATGCTTATTTGGGGAGAGGAGTAATCACGTATTGGCAGAATGTCACAGGAGCTCTGTGATTTATACTCCATGACCCAGTGGAAGATTGCCAATCTGACAAAAAAGAACAGTTTCAGCTACACTAATGGATTGACCAAGGCTAATTGCAAGAGTTTTTCTACCCATCATTGATATGTTGTCAGTACATAAAAGATTACAGAGAAATTTCTTGATCGTCTGCCATGAAAACATTTTTTTGTTATTAAAATGTTAGAAGAGAGCTACATTAATCTGGCTCGGTGCAGCATCCTCCATCTTCGCTTAGTGACAAGCCGTGTTCCATTTCTAAACTAAGAACCACCCGTTTCTAGGCTCTCTGCTCTAAGCCTCATTTTGTGAGGCGCTAAGCGCCCGTAAACTCCCATTTCCTTTGCTAAGAGCTGAAACACCTTATCCTGCAACTTCATCTTCCCAAGTCAGTACATTGAGGGGAAAAATTGATGCAAATTCTGACATGGTTCATTAGGGAATCCTTTTGCCAGATTGCAGATTAGGTATCAGGCTTCTTTTCAAGTCAAACTAGAGAGTGCTATTTGTAATTACCCTAGCATCGCTGTGTTAGTGGAATGAAAGAAAGTCTTCTGGCCACACACCCAGGGCCAAGTGTGGGTTTCAAGGGCAGCTTGCTGATTTTTCAGTCCTGCTCAGGCAATACTCCCGTTGACTTCAGGATTGCTTGAAGTGCAGTGATCTTCCCGTTGACTTCACTGGGAAACGGAATTCCTTCCAAACGCCTGTGAGGACCAAGGGGACGCCAAGTGCCTTTAGCATTATAGTGTCTTCTGGCACCAGCCGTGCGCTCCACAATTCTGTTTATGAAAAAAAAACCCAACATTGATGCTGTGTTGATAGGAATAGTACAATTTGTGTTGCATAATGCATTGAGGCTTGACTGGAACTTGTTGAGCAGTCTGCTGCGCGAGCTGTGTAGATCTCTTCTTTAACCCCCACAGGGAGAGATGAACTTAGGAAATGATATACATGCCTAAGATATGTAGCGAGACAGTGAGATACAGGATGAGCCAGAGGCCTTCTTCACCTTAGAAATCATCTTATAAGCAACACATGCTCCTCGACATGTCATTTTGCTTTATAAACATGATGATAGAATATGGCTAATTGCAGTGGAGTTGAGCAGTTATATATAAGCACATGGCTTAACATATTGGTTAGCTGATCATGCCATTGCCTTAGTCTTACCAGTTTCTTCAAACAAGACGGCAAGAAATCAGTCGTGTTAGAAGGGAGCGATGCCAGTGTGTGGAACGCGGGATGAGGACCCATGGCTCAGCCCTGCCATAGAGCTGGCATCATCAACGGCTTCTCTTTTCAGCACAATGTCTGTGCCCACTAAGCAGTTCGGATTAGAGTCTTTAATCTTTTTTAAACGCTGTTTGCATGTGGACAGAGATGCTTCTTACTCTGAGCCTGGCTTAGATCTTACCCTGAGCAGAATTCATGCTGCTTTCTTTTGAGGATCACTTGGTTGCCTCAAATAGAGGGAGAGGTTGGGAGGGCTTGGAGCTGCCAAAAAGGAGAGCCGTATGAAGGTGTTGGGTATCTGAGCGCTAGGAAGTGGAAGAGGGCTGGAGGAAGGTCAGAAGGGATCCTGGTTTTGCAGAACACCATTTGGGGTCAGGTGAATGGCCTGGTGCCATCGGAGTGGGATGCAGGAGACCTGGCTCTGCGCCGCAGCTCAGTCGCAAGCTTCCTGTGGGGCCTCAGGCGAGCCATTTTATTTGCCCCACTGATGAGTTTTCTGGAGCGTGGGGTACAGTAAAAGCAGAAATAAAATCTATTAGTCATTGCTGTGTTACATTTCAGGACCAGGACTGAAAATAAGGCCCACTACCAGCTAATCAGGTTTTCCATCGAAATCAATGGGAAACAAGCACTCTACATAGGAAAGCAGGAACCAAAGTGTTTGGGTAAATTGTGAGTCTAGATTTCACACTGACTTATTTCAGACCAGGATCTGTTCAGCTGGTTAGGAAAATAGACAGGACCAGCGGGTGATGCTGACACTACCTCTTGGACCTCCCATTTCATCTTCTCTAGGCTACTTACGATAGCATTTGCCAAAGAGCGAAGACAGACCTGGAGACACAGAGCTCTTTGTCAGGTGCTGAAGGTACCACCGTCTTCATGTCTTACCAGGCTCTGCAGGTGATTTCTGTGTGCTCTTCAGGGCAGGATTTCTTGGAGGGAGGAGAAAAGGAGTCGGTTTGTTTGTAGAGCAGACCCTTAGGATGTGCATTACTCATAAAGCTGAGAATAAAACAAGTTCCAGAGTCCCAGTCAACTGTGGATGCAAAAGGAACTGGAAGCAGGGAGCGTGGCGGTGCAGAAGACAGAGGGGTGTGGGGTGCTGGTAGCATGTAGGGAAGGTTCTGTGTAATAACCTTGTGCATTTTTTAGTGTACATCGCAGTTTTCTGTGGAGCCAGCAGTGTAACCTTGAAACTCTCCGGTGGTGTTACAGGGGGCACTCCAAGCAGCGACGTGCTAAAAACCTTCCTTTGGGTGTACTGGAATCTGTGTGCCGTCCCCAGTTTGCTTACATCTTCCTCATCCCCTGTTTGCCGATTGTGCTTGTCGTTTTCGGAACCCCACTGCATGGGACACGACCCGGACTGCTTCACTTAACAAAACCAAATAGCTGGAGCAGTTATTTTGTTGTTTTTTATGATAAATGAAATGCCAAGTTTTCCATCTTTGCTTTTTCTCATGGCCCTTTAACCCATGTGGTAGGCTTATTTAGGGAACAAGACAAGCCTGGATGCAGTCCCAGAGTTTGCAGTAGCTTCAGATGCCCCTCCAAAGGTTAGGATACTTCACAGGGGATTTGTTCTGCAACAGAGAGGCTAAAAGGAAACCCATGCTAGTTGCTTTTTGCCTTTGATTCCATCCTAGTACTGCCCTGAAAACCAAGCAGGAGAAAGTGTACAGAGGCAGCATTGTTGCTGCTGGGTGTGTAAGACCTTATTTTCTACTGTAGCCTCATGCCAGAACTTCAAAAAACTTCTCGTAAGAAACATTTCACGTGGAATATTATTGTTCTTATTTCTACATCTTTCCAGTAAGAAAAGCATTATTATGCTTTTCACATAAAAATGCAACTGTTTTGCTTTAGAGATATGGTTTTGCGTCACAGTGTGCACTGTTTCTGGGGGCTTTCAGTAAAATGGACGTTAGAATTAAATTGTGCATGCTTGTACATGGCATTTAATGCCTGTGTCTTCCCTGCCTTATGCCCTTTTAATTGCACTGACAGGAGTTACGTTAGACTAATTGTGGCAGGATTTGGTCTTGTGCATATGTGCAGCACAGTTGTATATGCATGGAACAGCGCTGCAGCGACATTTAGGCGAACAGCGTAGCTGAGATTTAATATTTTCTTTCCTGTTTTAGGATATGAGGATGTTTCAGAGACAAACTTGAGATCTTACAGCGTTCATTCTGCTAAACATGTGCAAGAGAATCGTCCCGTGCCCATTCGCAGAAAAAGAAGCATTGGTAAGAAACAAGCTATTTGTACTTGGGGAGCAGAAACAGAGGGGGTGCTTTTGGTCAGCCAAGCAGGACGTTCCACTGGAAAAATGTGACGCGCACAAAGGAAAAAGGCCATTTCTAGTTTCTGCCTTTCTTTTTGCACAAAACGGGCCGTTGCCTGAGAAGCAGTCTCCTGGAGGATGTCCATAGGAGACAGACAAGCACAAATTCTTTACATTCACTGTCTTGTTGCAGCATGTTAGAAACCTAGACCTTGGTTAGAAAATGCTGTGATATTCAATGTATAATTCATAGTGTGGGGAACAACTACAGCAGTGTGCTTTAAAAAACATCAACAGTTGGTAGAGTTTTCAGTACAGAAGCTCCACAAAAGGAAACAGCTTGACTCTTTATTCAAAAAGAAAAAAAACAGTTTATCCAAAAAATTAAAAACCATTGACGGAAACGCTGGGACAGTGATTTCCATCATTGCGTAGGGCACCAGGTGTGTTTACAGGGGATTTTTTTTTTTTATTAAACACAAATGATGGTGACCCAAGTATAAATATAGGGAGATACTCATGGATTTTAGGATAGGATTTGTGTGCAATGCTTGTCATCTGATTAGATCTGAGTGTTTTACCATTGCACTTGAGTGTGGAAAACATTCCTGATCTGATCTATTATAGGTAATCCAGAGTCGATGTACTAGTACGTTAGGCTGCGGCGGCGCGCAGTAGGTAGCACAGCGTGCTGTCGGCATGGCTTTGCAGCACGAATTGGCAAGCGCGCTCGTCACATTGAATGCCTCTAGAGAACAGCGGTTCTGAAACAGTCTGCTACACTTGGCATCTCACCCTGCAAGGTGTTGAATGCCGCCCATAAAAGTCAGCGGGAACTGGATATGCTCAATAACTTGTGGGAGTTGCCAGCTATCTTGCAGTATTGGATCCGTTAATTTTGTTGAGTTCGCGGCACTGAGGTTTGAGAAGAATTTTCGCTCTATTTAGCCGGCTGAAATGCATCTCTTTCAAAACTAAGCCTACATTTTCATGTTACAGGCACAGGCCAGGCCTGAACTTCTCGTACTGCAGAAGTAACTGAAGAAGTGCAGGCAGTATTTCAGTTCCCTGACACATTTAACCCAAAGCTGTCACTGCTTTCACCGTAAGGCAAAAAAATCCAAGCTCCCTCCGGAGAACAAGTTGTCCTTGCAATTGCTGTTATTTTCTGGACTGTTTTGAATTACCAGCTTGACTTCTTAGGCAGTCCCTATGTTAAGAATGATGCATGGTTTGGATTTTTCATGGCAGCATCATGCAGCAGTACAGGGCTACTCTTTTTGATCTTCATGTGGTTGAAGCTGCTGTCTGCAAGCTCACCTCATCCGAGCCCAGCAGCATACTGGCGTAGATGAAGGTTTTCCCATCATGCTACTCTTGTGGTTTTACCTCATTCACGAAATAAATTAAATAAAACACAGCATGTCCAAAGCTTTGATAGCTTCATTCATTCATTTGATAGCTGGGTCTCTTTAGTCTGGAGAAAAGGAGACTGAGGGGTGACCTCATCAATGTCTTCAAATACCTAAAGGGGGAATGTCAGGAAGATGGAGAGAAGTTGTTTTCAGTGATGACCAGTGATAAGACAAGGAGTAATGGATGTAAATTGGAGCATAGGAGATTCAAGAGGGATATCAGGAGGAATTTTTTTACTGTGAGAGTGACAGAGCACTGGAACAGGCTGCCCAGAGAGGTTGTGGAGTCTCCTTCACTGGAGACATTCAAAACCCGCCTGGACGCGTTCCTGGGTGATGTGCTCTAGGTGACCCTGCTCTGGCAGGGGGGTTGGACTAGATGATCTTTCGAGGTCCCTTCCAACCCTAGGATTCTATGATTCTATGATTCAAGAAAATGGCAGCTGCCCTTTGGATTGGCAGGTGGATCAGACTCCCTGATGTGGAGATGTTAAGATTTTGGAAGTGGAAACCCAACACTCAGAAGTTTTGAGCTGGTGCAGGTTGTTTTCCAGCTCAGCCAATTCGAGTATGATATAAATGTCCTCAGTGCAGCTCCTGTGGTGGGATTTGCCAGGTATTGCGTGTTGGTGTGATAACACGTGTATGCAGTCCTGGCCTCGAAACTGTAAAACAACAGCTGCTGTTAGGCAGTGGGTTTGAGACTGTGCTGGAGGATCATCTAATCTGGAGGAGCTCCTGGCTTGCTGGCACTTCTGAAGAGCCAGGATTGTCTTATCTAATGGTATGTGCTCTGAGCTATGTCGGGAGCCAGGCCACGGCAAACCCTCATTTTAGGGCTGGGCTTTTGGGAGTGAGTCCAGCCTCTCTCTAGGCTGGCACACACAGCTCAGTGGTGGGCAAACGGTGCTCAGCACCGACCTGTCAGCGAGCAATGGGAGCTGAGAACGTCTTCTCAGTGCTCGTACCTCGGTGTTGTGAAGTATCGGGGCGCCCTGAGGTGAGAGCAGCTGCTCACCTGGAAGTGTGAATTTCTTGTGTTCGCAGAGGAAGCCATCCCGGCTGTCTGCAAAACACGGACGGTTATATACGAGATACCTCGGAGTCAGATCGATCCCACCTCTGCCAACTTCCTGATATGGCCGCCCTGCGTGGAGGTGAAGCGCTGCACGGGCTGTTGCAACACCAGCAGCGTGAAGTGCCAGCCCTCGCGGATACATCACCGAAGCGTGAAGGTGAGCGCGTGGTGGCTGCAGAGCCCCAGGAGAGTCCCCTGAGGTCTGAAAGCTCCAGGTATTCTTGTGGCTGCTCTGGGTGACTGGGATCTTTATTACCCATCCTCGAATGGATGGGTCAGATACAAGGCAGGGTCAGGTACAAGGCTCCTCTCCGTTTCAAGGGAGCAGATGGCCCTTTCAAGTTACATGATGGTTGGAGAATCTTGGGCTTGGCTTTGGTTTTCACAGGATTCCCTTTAGGTTTTTCTTCTTTTGTAATGAAAATAAAGTCGATTGTGTCTTTCCCATGATCTCTCTCACAGCACAGATCTGAAAGTTAAGAAGATAAAATGACTCAAGGGGCATTGGACTTAAAAAAAATAAATAAATCACAGTATGGAATGCTGTTTTCTTAATTGAATATTATGCAGCCTAAATTGGGCTTTTATATTTGACAACATAACACTTTTGATCTGAAAAAATGTGTTTCAAATTATCTTACCCCAGGGATAGAAAACTCAACGGCTTCATGCTGTATTTACTCATTAGACAAAATCCCTGTTGCAATTTTCCAGTAAATACTACGTGAATTATTTCTTATGTTCATTTGGCTTCACAGTGTTCTAATTTTTATCAGTATTTAAACAAGTAATGTTGATTTACATCTGCATGTAGGAGATTAGACTTACACTTAGCATTTATGTTGTTAAGACTCTGAGTTCTTGTTGGCCTGGAGTATTTTAAGAGCAGAACTTAAAAAAAACCCAACACGTTCTTGAACATAAAACCGCTCAGCACAACGTGCTGATCGCTGTACATGAAAAGGATTCATTATTGAGAAAGGTGCTGTTAACCCATGTAGTGCTGTATGTCCTAAACGCAAAATACGGCATCTAAGCCAGTTCATTGCTTTTCATACACATGGGCATGGATCCGAGCAGGATTTCTTTTTCCTTTTTGTTTCTGAACGTCTGAAAAATGTTTTCACAGCCAAATAAGATGGAGAAACATCTGAACAGATTTCCTCAGTCTTTCAAAAAGTAATTACACTTTGCACTTGCTTGCTGCCCTTCCTTTGGGGGATACACTTTGCAGAAACAATTAAAAATGAGGAAAAAATTGTGATCACTAATTCAAGGGTTGAGAACAAACTGGGGAAGTTGAAGCACTACAGTTCTAAGCCGTTCAGAGTAGGAGCTAAACAGCAAAGTTCCTCAGGGTAATAATATTTAGTGCTGTTGCCTTTGGGTTTGATACAGCTTCCAGTTAATTTTGAGTAGCAACTAGTAGGTACAAAGCAGCTGGAGATGCCCAGCAAACAGTTCAGCCGTGTATTGTGAACTTGCTGTTGGTATTTGTGTACGAATTGCAACCCTGTGCTTATTTCCTACCCCTGCCGTGATGGGAAAGATGGTAGATAGAGGGGTTTGGCTGTTTGGGACACCAAGGGTTCCCCGGAAGCTGCAAAATCCGCAACTGGCAGCAGTTTTGCAGGATGTCATTGCCGGGGCTGCTGCCCCAGCCCACTGCCACCTTAGAGAAATCTTTGTTTCTCATTGAGTCCACTGGTACGGTTTTAGTGCTTCTAGATTTGCATTCATTCTAGTAGGGCGCAAGCTAAAAGTAGGCTTAGCTGAGCAGCTGCTTTTTGTGGCTGTGTAAATATATTGCCACCAGCAATATCAATAGACGTCAGCCAGCTTTGGAGGACTTTTTTTTTGTTTTCCAAGCTGCAAGACTGCTCCAAACAGTCATTAAGTAGAAGGGAAAAAAAGGACAAGAGGTCAAGCAGGAACAGGATGTCCATTGTAAAGGTTGTAGGCTGACCCCACAGTCACACCAGCAATCTCTGAACAGAATCCATATTTATGCCCTCCAGAGTCAGGTCCTCTTGTAGCTTTGATATAATTGATGGTTTTATGAGCCTTTTGCCAGTCCCAGGTTCAGAGCTGAATGTCTGCTCATGCCATTAAGTAGCTGGCCCAGAGCGAGGGTCGCTGGAAAGGTAAGGGGGACGGTTTTGGAGAGGCTTCTCAGCTGTTCCTGCAGTGCGGTTGGAAAGCCGTCTTGTGTTTTCCCCTGATGTCAGACTGCATAAAAGCCCTCTTTTGATTAAAGATTGAAAAGGCTTTCCCCACTTCCTCTTCATTGACAAGGTAGTGAGCTCATAGCTGGCCCATTCACACTAGAAAAATGTTCACCCAGAAAGGTCAGCAAGTGGGTTTGCATCATCCAACAGGCGAAAGCAAAGGGTGTTTTCTTTGTCTTACTGAGGGCCACTGTAGTCAAGGTTAAGAGACGGCCGTGGCAGCGTGGGAGGAGCAGCGGAGGGCATTCCTTTCTTGGGGACACGATTCGAAGGCTGTAGGCTTCGGGGATGTCCTTACTTTGCCTTCACCGCGCCTTAGTCAGTGAAGTACCATTAATGGGTTTGTGGAACCGGAGCTGTGGGGAGGCTCCAAGCCAGGAGTGTTGGTGGAACAGCTTCCCCAAAATGGGTCCTCTAAGATTTCCCCTTTGTGGGGTAGATGAGTAAAAGGTGGGTTTTCTCTGCACCGTAACAGAGTGAGCCCACGGGAGCATAGTTTCCTGGCCTTAAAGAAATCTCTGTTCAGCAAACTGGACCTGTACAGCGCTGTGGAAATTGGACTGGAATAAAGTGTCTGGTTGGGAATTGTTCTTTGATAGGAAGGAAGGAATTGCATTTCTCTCCTGATAGAGAAATGGTGACAAGGGTTGGTGAGATAGGGGTGCTGGTGTCTGTTACAGATATATTCCCTCTTCTGTCTGCAAAAGCATTTCAGTAACATCTGCAGATTCTGTTGCTTCTGCACAGCGAGATCAAGCGTTTACCAAGTACCAGTCCTAATTTATTTGGGGGGTTTCTGAACTGAGTCTTCCCATGAGATATCTTGTAATGCTGAGCGTGATGTTCTTTATGTTTTTGGTCACGGCAGCAAAATCCAGTTAATATTATAGAGCAAATCCTGCCTATATTGCTAATTTTGAATAGCCAAGCTGAGTATTACAGTTGTTTGCAGCGGCGCTCATTTCCAAACTAAGAAACAAGAGCTAAATAACTCCATCTATCTCAGCTTTGCATTCTGCTTGGCCTTGAGCCATAGCCAGACCAGCTTTAGCCATTTCTGAACACTCAATGTTGAGGTGATTTGGGCAAGTTTAACTTAGTATATTCTTACAGTAAATTAATGAGAGGAGGACATGGAGAAAAGGAGCTGGAAAGGAAGGAAGGCAGGAGCAGCTCCTCAGCTCTCATCTGGGAGTTGTTTCGAAGAGAGATGGGAGAAACCGCAGGAATTCAAAACGGGTTGTTCAGCAGAGCCACTCGGCCTCTGCAGAGGTTAAAAAGGCCTCGCAGAACAAATCGCCTGTGTAGGTAAAATGGCTGTATGTAATGTTTGCAGGTTTAAGAACATTCTTCTTCAGTGCCTGTTCGTATCATTAGCGTAAACGGCACTTTGATTTTAGCCCTGGTTTGGCTGGAGGTGACTGCCAGCGCGTGGTGGGACCGGCAGGCAGGACCTGCTGACGGGCATCAAGGGTTGATTGGAGAACAGGAGAAACAAAGAAAGCCCTGATGCAGGTGAAGACAAGATGGAAAACCAGGGAGGTGCCCTCGGAGCGTGGGAGGAACCCCTGCCACTGTGGATTGCCTGACAGAGGGAGGGCGTAGGGATGCCCTGTCAGCCATTTTCCCCCTGGTGGGGTAGCGTGGTCTGCCCCCATACCCTTCCTCCAGCTGAGCCCCGGCTGAGGCGCCGCCACACTGCCCTTGGCAGCGGCTTCTGCCCTGGAGCCTCCATGCTGCTGCCCTGGCGCCTTCCCAGCGTGTCCCAATACCACCCCAGCCTCACAGCCTGCGGGGGCTGTGCTGCCCAGTCAGCCCAGTGCCCGAGGGGGCTTCCTGCTGCCCCAGGGTCTGGCCGAGCTGTACCCCCCGGCTTCGGGGCTGCGAGGGGGCTTCCCACTGCCCTGGGCGCTGACATGGCCGTGCCTCCCACTGCCCAGCGCTGTGGTGGGAATTCCCACTGCCCTGGGCACTGACATGGCCGTGCTTCCCCCTGCCCAGCGCTGTGGCGGGAATTCCCGCCGCCCTGGGCGCTGACATGGCCGCCCCTCTCTCTGCGCTGACAGGACCGTGCACCCATGGGCGTCGCTTCCCTGCAGGGAAAACTCTCTTGATCCACCCCCCCAGCCCCCCCCAAATAACCGTGCTCCAGGCCTGTCTGAGGTAGGGCATTGCCAGGGGAGTGCCCTGTAAGTGTCTTTATTGGGTATTTCAGGGGGGGCGGCTGCCAGGCCTCCTCGCCGGTTGCCATCCCTCCTGGCAGGGCAGGCACACACAGCTGGTGCCCTGGCAGGCGCCGCGCCATCCCGCCCGCCTGCCCCGTGTCCCACTCCGTGTTTAGCTCTCCGCCGCCTGAGCTTTGCTGTCATGAGGAATTTTCTGCACTGAGGCTCCTCTTGCAAGTTCCTGCCCGTGATAGATGTTGGCTTTGTGCTGGAGGTGTTTTGGACACTTCTGCTTACAGGCTTGTGTTTTTCCTGCTGTTAACTCCCTGATTTCATCTCTCCTGGAGAAGCTCTAGAAAAGGTGTTCCCATGAGGTTTCTATTAGGCCACATATTTTTATCAGATGTTATTTTCATTTTTACCTAACCACCACACCATCCGCAGGGCAGTACCTAGAGGATGCAGAGATGCAAGTATGGTGCTACTGATTATACACCACTCAACTAAGCAAGCTGGTTGTTTCACGGTCTTTCTCGTAGAGAGTTTTTATACAGCGATATTTTGTGGTTTTGGAGGATTTGAGGTTGTCATGGTTTTTAATTTTGTTGCGTTAGAGACAAGTACAAGAAGCTGATGTTGGTTTGTTGGGGACTAACCATCTGAAGGCATTTGATAATACGCTTGAGAGTAACTGTACAAGATAAACACCAGGGAGAAAAACACAAAGAAGAAGAAAGATGGTAGCCCAAGGCCGAACCCCCATGCTGTTAGCATAGCTATCCCTCTTTCTGCCCACTGAAAATCTGACCTGCAACCTTTATCATTTTAGATTAGCATTAATACAGATCCTGTGCGGCTGCAGGTGTTACCAGATGACACCAGCACAGCAGTTTATCTGGTTTGTGCTGCTTCAGTTTGAATATTTGCTACATCTTACGAAACAACATTCCTTTAAATTCTGCAGCATGAAGCAGGGGAGTGGAATGTATGCTGGATTGTATTTTAACCACAGGACAGTAAAAACCAGCTTTACGTTGCTGCATAGATTCGTTATGATCCTGTTCTTCAAAGTATTATCTTTTTGGGTTTTTTTAAGCTGTTGTTTTATACCACATAGCCACAGGAACTGCAGATATCTTTTGGTTTGGAAAACCAAGCAAAACAGGGACAGACTTTAAAAAGCTTGATTACAGTTTATTTTTGTTGCATGTAATTTTCAATAAGGCTGGTTTATTCCAACAGCTGTAATAAGCATGGCAGGTCTGAAAGCTGTTTTGTGATTGCTGGGTCTCTTTCTTTGTCTCTGATGATGGAGGTGTCTTAATTACTGTTTGTTTTTGTAAATTTTAAGGATTAGTCATCCTTTGATGCCAGATGACTCAAGTTGTACCGTACGTTTTCAAATCTTTGCGTTCAAAGGCTTGATGGAGTTGTGTTGTGATAGGAGATTTTGAAACCTACTGCTTCGACCCACAGTTAGTCTTTCAGCAAAAGCATTCTTGTATGCCACGGCCAGTTTTTTACCTGTTTATGTGGAGATCTGACCGTTTTGGAAGATGCCTTTTACTGCAGACACTTTAATTATCACATCTGTCTGTCTACAACTTTTGTTTGCTCAATAAATGAAAGTTGTCTCCAGATCCTGTTGACAGAAGAGATGGTGACTAAAATGTGGATCTGAACTCCCCACTCCACAAAAGCAATGGCAGATCTCCCATTGACTTCAGTAAGGCCAGGGTTTTGCCAGAGCTTCTGTTCCTGTCATTCAGAGATTCTTGGTAGTTTGTGTCCACAGAGCGGAGAGAGTGTTTCTGAGAACTGGGAATGTGATGGTTTTTTTTCTCAGCCACCACTTTAATTTTGTGACACTGTTGTTCCACTTTTGGGAGGGCCAGGGAATGATTTTCATAGTGAATCCCCACCAAAAGCACAAGTAAACCATTACCAGGAGGATCTAGTGTAATTGTGGATGCTGTATTTGGTAGTAACTTTGGCTTTTGATTGGATCAGATTTTATGGCTTTGCCATGTGACTTTTGTAGAGACAACCTTCCACTTCCTCATCTATCTTATTTATAAAGCATACCTGTACTATGTAGTCTTCTTGTTTGCTGGGACAGACAAGTTGCAGCCCCCTTTTGTCAAATGATAGATAAATCATTAGTAGGACTGAGAAGGCCTGATTTCGTTTCAGCGTTTTCCATTTCCAGCGTTTTCCATTTCCAGCGTTTTCCATTTCCAGCGTTTTCCATTTCCAGCGTTTCTGCATTGGTTTCCTTCAGATGTGACAGCTGCACATAGCCAGAGCTTCTCCAGCTTCCTCCAACCTCACCTTGCGCTCCAGACATTTTTTTTTTTAAGGATGCCAGTGCTTTGGCCCAAAGTAGAGCAGGTGCAGTTGGATGGACTGGAGAGAAGTAGTAGACCTGCCAGCTATCCACAATAAAGCCAAAGGCTGGATCTGGTTTGTGAGTGGTAGATCCCTTGTTCCTAAAAGCGGTGCATGGGAGCTCTTGTAATCAAGTCCCAGGTCATTGCAAGAAGTGAGTAGGATTGAGGTTCGTGCTTTCTGAGCTGATATTCAGATCCTGGTTCTGTAGGGTTGATATTCAGATCCTGGTTCTGTAGGGTTGAGCACTTTATGTTCAGAGGGCTCTGGAGTCACCAATTTGTAAATGATAAAATGGATTACAAACCAGCCTATTGCTTTCACTGTTAGCCTTCAGCTTAAGACCGGTGGACAACATGTACAGAAGGTCATGCTAAAAACAGCAGTCTACAAGAACAACCACTGATTTGAATCTGTATAGAAGTTTATTGTGAAATATGTGAAAACTTGCTTAAAACTTCAAACTAAGATGAATGGGAAATTGTTTTATCTCTTGGGGGGAAAGAAAATTGTTTCAAACTGATGAACTTGAATAAACAAATAGGCTGTGCAATAAATAGTTACATGATGCACAATTAAGATAAAAGATTATTAGTATGCTAACATTTTATATGGGTTTGGCTACGTTAAAAATAGAGGTATATAGTTATCTGTCTTCAGTTCTGAACTATAACTATGTTTATGTGTCTCAGTACATACCTCATCATATTTTATAGGTGGCAAAAGTGGAATATGTTAGAAAAAAGCCAAAATTAAAAGAAGTTCTGGTGAGATTAGAAGAGCATATGGAATGCACCTGTACATCATCAAATACTAATTCAGATTATAGAGAAGAAGAAACTGGTATGTTTTCCTTTTATTTTTGCATTAATGCCGATTTCATGTGGACCTTATTTTTATATTAGTAGAGAATGTAAAGCAAGTGAACTCAGTAGAGAAGCTCCCAACTACTTCTCTGTGCATTGAAGATAAAAAATGAGGGACAGTTTGTGCTGGATAAAGAGTTTGGATTTGACGTTTAAAGTGTATCAATTCTTACTAGGTTAGCTTTTTAATAAACATCAATGCCCAATAATATTCAGGTCTTGCTTAATTAAGTTAAAGGTTTTCATGTTGCAGCTTATTGGTGAACTCCATTGCCTAATTTCTTTAGACTTTGTGGAGACAGGGCTAAGGCTGAGATTTACTTGACCTTGGGGAAAATGTTAATAAAATGAATATAAACCACTTAGGAATAAATTCAGTATTAAGGAGTAAGGAGTTTTGAAACAACATTGCCTGTTCTTCTTGTGTTCTTACTTATATATAGTCCATAATTCATTGTCAATCATCACGCTAAACCTAAGTTTGCCTTATCAAGACAACATTTAAGTTACCATGGAGAAAGATTTATGGGGAAAAATATTTACTTTCTTTCAATCTGACTTTCATAACCCCCCCTAAAATGGTTAGCTCACATCCTCTTACTGGGGTGCAATCAATGCGTAACTTGACACGTATTTGGGAAATGCACTCCAGTAGAAGGGACGCGCCCCCCTCTCCTCACTTCGGTTGGAGGCAGCCTCAAAAGTTTGCTTTCACCTCTGCCAGGAATTTGGTGGTATGGCAGACCCAGCCCCAAAATTAGAGTCAGTGAAGAGCAGGTAAATATAGGGAGGAGAGCTGCCCAGAGGTGATGGGTTTCGTAGGTGGCTGGGTAAAGAAGGATTTTCTGTATGTACTGTCTCCATCCAGTGTGGAGACATAAGTCTGGTCTAAGCGAATGTAAACTTGAGTTTCTAGGTACAGAGCAGAAGAATTAGAATTTGTATAAAAACAAAGTTGGGCCTCTGCTGTGATTTTATTGGACATCAATTTATAATGTGAGCTAAGTGTTTTAGCCAAAACTACGTTGAGTTGTGAGCAGACAAAACCACATTTAAGGTGGTTATTTTTCTGTGTGTATGGTTTGATATTTTTTCTGTCTCCTATTTGGAAAAAAAATCTCATAAGATCAATTTCAGTTTTCCAAAGTGTCTTTAATTGCCAAAGACAAAGCAGTTCAGATTTTAAGATGAAGGCTTCTCTTTCTGGTGCGTGTGAAAAACGGGGTAGAATCGTCATGAAAGAATATAGATTTGTATGATTTAATTACTGATAGGAACAAAACTTGCACCAGCAAGTGGATGGTGAGCTGAAAAGAGCTTAACTACAGAGCTGAAAGCAAATGTTGAATACTGCATGGTAACAGTAATTATAGACGGATCTTGGAAATGACGTATGCAACGCCAACTTTGTTTATTATTTCTTTACTTTTGTATGATAACTTTGTAAACAGAATGTCAAATCAGACGTTATAAAGTTATTACTTTAATGGAAAGGATAATGAGGTTTCTTTGAAATGTAAACGGTTTGAGTTTTTATTACTTCAGTGTTCAACGAAATGCGTTACCTTAGGGCTTTTTACCAGCCCTGCCCTTATGTTAACAGGAAGGCCTAGGGAATCAGGTAAAAAACGGAAACGAAAAAAGTTAAAACCAACATAAAACCTACTGGAACTATTTGATATTCAGGTAGGACCTATATGCTGAACATCCTAATAGCACAAGTACTGGAAAACTTAATCAAATATCATCACTTCAACTTAATCACTGTTCAAAATCTTGACACTTGCTACCTCAAGGCTGCAAAGAGATTAGATTTGATTGGCTTTGATAATTCTACCTGCTGGTATTTTTCCTTTAAGCTCCACATCACCATCGGCATCTTACATTCTCGAGCTACTTCCTTTTCTTGCCTTATTTATTTCTTTTTTTTGGAGGGTGCTAATACTTCAGCTTCTGAAATCTCAAGTTTCATTGCCTCTGCTTTTGTTTCGTTATTGTTGATTTCTGAGGTCAAAACATCACATAATAATGCATGAATGAATTGCCAGGTTACGAATTCTTGTGTTGCCAGTCATTGGCTCTAAAACATTGAGTGTACATACAGCACATAGTATGGTACGCATGACCATCAAACCCATGTTTTGGCATGAACTGGGATTGATTGTACATGCACCTGAGGTGATTTGATGATCCACCTCCCTGACAAGGAAGATGCTTAGAAATACCATGGGTTTGTGTTGCAGGGCCCTGTGTCACTTACACCAGAAAATTAAGGTCTTTTTTTTGGGTCTGTTCAGTCTCAGTAGGATGATGACAGTCAGTCATCAAAATTCATGAGGTTCTCAGTGTAGTGAAAAAACTTAACACCCTCTCATTGCAAAAATGACTGAAATCCTTTGGCCAACGTATTAGCAATGTATGATGATGGCGATACACATTCCAAATTGAATATGGAGTTTCCATTTCTTAATGACTTGAAATTATGTAAACTGGAGCATTTGCAATTGATTCTAGTATTTGGAGTGGGAATGATTTGGATTTTGCAGTGTATGTGCCTGACGCCTGGATGATGGTGAATTTAATTTCAAGCACCTATTTTTGCACATGAACTCCCAGCGGCAGTTTTCATTTATACTGATGTATCGTGTCTAAAGAATGCTAAACTTGATATCCTGTTTCAGATTAACAGGTGTTTATTGGGAGTAGTATGATAGAAGCAAAGATTTTCTAAAATTCAACTTTAAAAGTGAGCATGTAAACTCAATCAAAACAGCATTTAGAACTTCTTGTCCCAGGTTAGTGACTCTTCATGCAGAACAGTTTTTTTTTTAAGTCATCTACTTAGAGGATAGGAGCTTTGATTCTAATCATAGAGTTATTGTATCTTTTTTCTCTCCTGCAGATGTAAGGTGAAAATAAGCTAGAAAAAAAACTTCTCTCTGGGACATGGATGTACATGGTTTGTTACATTCCTGAACCTACTATGTATGGTGCTTACTGACTGTATACTTTATTTGTTCTCCTGTGTGAAAAAACTGGCTCAAAAGAACACTTAATGAGAACAAAGAGACAATGTACATTTGTTTAATGTGACATCAAAGCAAGTATTGTAGCACTCTGTGAAACAATAGGAAGCTTCCCTGTCCAAAAAAGAAAAAAAAATTGAAAGAAAGAAAAACAGAAAAGAAAAACAGACAGTTGAATGAATGGAGGATACCAAAAGTACTCAAAAACATGACAAAAATCTAAGTGAATAGTGGATTTCTGTCAGAGCAGTCAACGGTGCTTTACGTCAAGAAATGTGCCTGCGTTCTTGATGAAGATGGATGGACACTGATGGACTTCAGGCACAAAAAAGCAGGAATGTATGAAATGATCAAATGCCACGCAAATACTATAGAACAATACATCCTTGCTTGGTGGTGTTTTAAAAGTCTATACAAAAAAACCTTCTGGGGAGCCTTAAGTGGATTTTTTTTTTTACACCATAAAGTGATTATTAAGTTTTCTTTTTACTCTTTGCCTAGCTTTTTATTATCTCTTGGACTACATTTGCCAATAACACATATAAAAGACTGGTATAACAACAATAAGCAGAACACAAAACATTATGGTATTTCTCCTAGTGGGATGCAAACTAATGAGATGTATTAAAATAAAAATGGTATACCTATGCATAATTTTCTAGACGTTTCTTGGTTTATGTTCCCCAACCTCCCCCGTAATTTAAAGCATTACATAAAAAGAAAAAAAGAGAGACGTGCGTAAACAAATCATAGGATATCCATGCAAAAATCTTTTTTTTTTTTCCTTTAAGACTTATGCCAGTTGCCTACTAGTGATATTGTGTTAGCAATTGTCATTCTTACCAGTATACGGATACTTTTATTTCACATGTTGGAGCTGTGTGAAATGTACAAATTCTTGTATCTGCATTGTACAATGTCATGGTGGCATGGGAACTACCTTGCTGCAAATATTTGAACAAAACCTAAAATTCTTTATTTTTGGTAAAATGTTATGCTTTATGTGTATTCAACAGAAATATGTGTTTTTGTAAAGGTGAAGTTTGTATTTTTATCTAAAAATTAACAGTTTTATATACCTGAGAAAGCCTGCTATGTTTTCTTGAACCAAAAAAAAAAAAAAAGAAAAAAGAAAAAAAAAGCATTTTGTGGTCATATTTTTGTAGTAGAGTAGCCCAAATAACATCAAAATCTATTTTAACTATAGCAGGGCAGAGAGAATACTCTGGCACCGGCTCCTGGGTTTTCAGAGTGCCAAAGGATTAAATGTTCAGTGCCCCACGGATTACAGCAGGAGCCACACGGCCGAATCCTTCTGCACTGCTTTGGAAACGCAGGACTGTGCCAGGTCTGCCCAGGCCACGCGCTTGGCCAAAGTCACTGCCCCACCCCAGTAGTTTGCGTTACGTACCCTTTGTTTTAGTTGGATTATCACATTGGAGATGTAAAATGAACTACTGGATTCTTCTGTTTGTGAAACATCTACAAAGAGATGAAAGAGTTTTCTTAGTTTGGAACAACACAAGAGTTTGTCTTGAAGACAGTGTTTCCACTCAAATAAAAAAAATAATCTTCAAATGTGACTGAACTGCAGAACCTTAGAACAACAAAAGAGAGAGAGATTTCTAACCTTTCCATTTCTTTAAATACAGTTCAAACATTCCCCTCCTGTTCCTGTAGCTATGTCCAATTTCAACCAAACAAAGCAGTGTTGGCTAACAGGCATTATTGGCTTCAGATGCTAATGCAGAGATAGAGTTAGTCACCGTTCTATTTTGTGGTCATCTTCCCAGTGTATTTGTTGAGCACCAAAACTGGAAATACATTTAACTAAGATTGTCTGTGCTTGTTTTCCACTAAGTGTACTGTTCACGATGTTATGCACATGAATGTATGTGTCTGCGTTTAAAAAAAAGTGTATAAAATGTAATTTATATATTTATGTTTCAGTGGGATGCCAATAATGTTGCTCCGTTCTTTTTTTGTCTAAAAGATATCTAATGAAAAAAAAAAACATATATCCATTAAAATCATGTAGATGAAAAAGCATTATGTGACCCACTCAGACACTGTGCAGGTATGAAAGGATGTCAAAGTCACTTAAGTGGAATAATTTGCAAAAACAGCTTTTTGGGAGTCCTGTGGTTGCACTGGCATAAGAAGGTCGCATTCAGATCTGCGGGCCAAGTTCCCTGGAGTAACTCCGCTGAGTATAATGGAGGTCTGCTGATTTACATCACCAGTGAGTCTGGCCCTATATTAAAGTCTTGGAAAAAAGGCAAACCGAGTGGCATGCATTTTATTGGTGCCAGCAAATAAACGTGTTATGCAAATTTGGAAGAGCAGGAGAGAATGAAGACTGAATGGAGTCCTTTCCAGTCGTTGTTTGTTTGAGACTTGTCGTCTCGAGTTAATTTTGTTACCAGGAATGAAGCGCACACGCGTCTTTGTTCGCAAGCACAGTGTTCATACGGCATGCAGCAGAAAACACAAAAATCTCAGGGCTATATTCTCAGCTAGTATAAATTGGCAAACGTTTCTGACTTCAGCTGCCCCTAAGCTAATTTACATCAGATGAGGATCGAGTCCATGGTTTTTCACAATGTGAGGAGTAGTGTCATGACGTGAGCATCACTCGCTGTAGTCCGGCTGAGATACTGCCCACCAGCCTTGGAACATCACAGGCTCTGGTAGTAGTCCTTCTCCCAAGTGGCAGATACAACCAGAAGGAACAGTACCGTTAAAGGTTGTGACGCAGGAGACATCAATTCAAAGTTAAGTTGGACATTTCAAGGGCCATATCCTCAGCTGGTGTAAATCACCACCACTCCGTTGCCTGCAATGGAGCTGTACCAGCTTACACCACTTGAGGGGCTGGTCCCTCATTCTTGCTCATCCCTTTCACTACTCGGTCCTGCAGGGATCTCGGATTGTCGTGTACTGTTAATGTAATCCTGTGTTCTCTAATACTTAAGCACAATAAGTGAATATAAGAATGGGTGTCAGACTTAACTTTGAATGTCCAAGCTCTGAAATGGTTTGTTTCACCATTGTGGCTGTAAATTAAACAGTTCTCTGTGCATTTGTGAATGCCGTGTCATATCTTCTTCCGCTGTCTGCTGGAGGTGGACTCCACCTGGACTTCTGAAGTGCAGCATTTGGAGTGTTAGAGGGAAGGGTGTGAGCAATTGGAGCCCCAGGAGATGTGATTGACAGCTCTGTTATTTGTGGGGCGGGGGGCGAGTAGGGGACTTAATGAAGGAGTTGAAGATGGTGGTTGTGAGTCACATTTCCATGCAATCCTTTAACACCTTGTCGTTTTTGTTTGTGCACATACCAGGTAGAGATTTGGGGTTAAAAGGTTTTTCTGTTCTATATTCTGCAGTCACTTCCTCTGTCCAGAGATTCAGAAGCTGTTGGTCTGACTTCATCCTTTTTGAGGTCTTTTCTGGTCAGGAATTTATATGTGTAACGGACTGTCCAAAAAAAATCCCAGTGTTACAATATGGTGCATGATCGCTGGTTCTCTAGTCAATTTGTTACGTTTAATTCTGTGCTTCATCTTTCCAGAGCTGCCCTGCAGTTGCTTTTGTTGAATGAAACCAAGGATTACGTGCCAGTTTGCTTTCCTTTTCTCCTGTCCTCCATCCTGCTTGGCATCTGCTTTATTAGACAGCGCGCAGTGACTACAGGCAGTTGCTGCTCTCCAGCCCTGGAGGTTCCTAGGCAGCTCCAGCACTTCTCTGTCTTTGAGCTTCGGCTTTTTACTCTGCTTGGAACAGCACCTGACGGTCTCCTCCCTCTGACAGGCTTCAGCATTCTGGCTGTGAGGTTCTCTCCGCTGTCCTCCTCGGGTCCATCCTGCCTGTCTGTGGTCTGCTTTCCAGCCATTCTCTGCCTGACTTTCCCATCCCTTGCTTTCTGGCTCTCAAAAATGATTTTCCCTTCCTAGGATCTGTCTCATCGCGTATCTCTCCTCTCTCTTCTCCTGCCTGACAGAACAGCCTTTGATCTGTTTATCTCCAAATCAATTGCTTTATCTAGGTATGTGCCCTGAGATCCCGTCTCATAGGCCTACGGGCCCATAACTGACCCCCACATGAAAGACAAATGTTGTTAGAGAGACACGGGTTTGTGGAGAGAAAAAGATTCATTTTGCATTTGGAAAAGTACTCATTACTGAAGGCTCCCTGCTAAATCTCTGTCCAATTCCAGCAACAGCGTGACTGTGGACTGGCAGTATTGAAGCTGTTCCAGACATCTGACAGTTCAATTAAGATCAGTGGCCCCATTTATAATTTAATTTGAAAGTGTACCCAAAAGCAAAGATGACGTTTCAAAGCTACCTCGGATTTGCATGCCCATATTTTACTGTAATGTGAAGGAAATCATGTTTGTAGACCCCTTCCAGAGCTTTGAAAATCTTACCCTGAATATGTTTATCTGACCCTCTCTTGGGCTGGAAACTCTGGTTGCTTTAAAACAGAAACGTGGAGGTTTTCAATGAAGTCATTTCCTTGGTGTTTCTAATACGCAGCTTCTAGTGGCAGCAGATCTCAGAGTCAGGTAAAAATCGTTTAAAGCCGTAAGAATCCCACTTAAGTTTGTTTTGATTTCAGGTAACAGAGAAAAGCCTATCAGTGTTGCATTCCTCAAAAATCAGCCTATGTCTTGTGTTTATTATTTCATTTAATTACTGCGCGTTTTCCCACATTGTAGTAGCAAGGTATTATTCCATGTCTGAGCTTTTCTGTGCCGCTCTTCTCAGTAGCATCTCTGTAGCACAGCCTTGGACTGGTTTGTACTCGTATCTCCTCTGAAATAAAGAACTATTGTTATCCCATTTTAGGCGAGCCCGAGGCATGGAGAAATGACTGTGCAAGGTCACACAGCAAGGCTATGGCAGGACCAGGGATAGGACTCAGATCTGAGTGCTCATCCAGTGCCCTAAATCCCACGACCATCTTCCCCTTCCAAGAATGAATCCTTGCACCCCTAGAGCTAAATACTGAAAAGATTGAGGGTAAGTCATTTTGCCTAATTATTGTGCATCGGATACTTGATCAAAACCACTGCCGTATTGTCAGAGGATGTAGTGACTGATGAAAATCCGGCTTTCTGGCCATGCAGTTGTGCAGCCTTTTATGCTATCATGAGCCTAGTCATTTCCTGCATCTCTGAGGAGTCAACCTTTCATGACTTACAGTGAAAATTATGCACATAGAACAAATCAAGACTCAGATTTTATGGGAATTTACAGAAATTCAGTAGACAATTTTCATTGTACTTCAGTTCAGTGTCTTTCACTCCTTTTATGGTATGGGTAACGTTTCCTAAGGGAATTGTTTTTATCATGGGCCCAATCCTGAATTTTTTTCCCAGGCCCTAAAGTGGAAAAGCACTTTAAACGGTGCCTGTGTTTGCCCTTCCTCAAACCAGTGCCTGAGCATGCTTGTAACTTCAGACAAACATCCCATTGACCTCAGGCATACGGAGCATAGTCGATGGTTTATTCCTGGTTTTGAGTAGGGTGTGCCTTCCTGACCCAGGATCCCAGCTGTGGGATGGGGGTCTTCGTGCTTCTAGAGCGTTGAAGTATGTTGTAAGCAACCCCAAAGATGAAGTAACAAGACCAGAATATACAACTAGAAAACCAGCTGGGAGAATTGCGCTCTCTTCAGCTCCCATGGAGGATGCCATTTTGAAATACATATTTGTTCTTTTTTGGGAGAGTACTTTCCTGGCATGGGTAGATTCGGGACTGCAATTACTAACGCCAGTGATCCCATTTAAGATTATCGTTTTATGTACCTCAGAGAATATAATTTGAGAACTCACAGTCAGATCCACGACAGACAAATTTGAGATGAGAAAAAATAAAGAGACCGAATTTCATGTGAAATATGGCAAATTTTAGTTCAGGAAAAAAAGGTATTAGAAAATAAAATGATCAAAATCCAAAGGTTGGTTGTTCATTTTTCAGTTGTGGAATGTTACCTGTCCCTTTAGTCATTCGAATTATTTGCTGCATCAGACTAAATTATGTGCTGAAGTCGCTCGCTACAACACGTAAAAAGTTACGGCTGGTTCCCGTTGAACTGCTGCCTATTATCATGGCATATGACTGTGAGGTGGGGCCTGCAATCGCAGTTGTAAATCAAAGAGCAAGTCATAGGTTAGGTACTGTTTTCCTTGGATACTGTCTCTAAGTTTGTTTTCTGCACGCTGGTCTCTTGAGTGACGTTTGGTGAGCTTTTCAGCTAGGTGTAAAGTCAAGAATGCGTAGTTCCCAACCTGAAACTAAGGAGGTGCTTACCCTTAACCTTGTTTCTAATCAATAGATTAAATTCTGGCAACAGCCTGTGGTAGAATTTCCGTCACTGAAGGTTTCAATGTCACATTCTTCCAGTGTTCTTCTTCCCCTAGAGGGGAATCCAATCATTACTGCGTTTGACTCATTAGCAGGCCATCAAATCTGACTTGGTTTGAGTTTCTAACATCTAAAAATTTCCATTTGGTCTGAAACTTGTGTATGCCAAATGTCTTCCAGGATCTTAGATAACAATACACAATGAAAGGCTGATTTGTGAACTTCAACAGAAAATAAATCCACATAATGAAGGCTGGAGTAGTCCCTCAATCAGGGAAATAAAGAGCTAAGTCTGTAACAAGTGTTGCACACTCATCTTCCCAAGATCAGACCTGGTGTTTTGGCCTCCACGTGCTATCTTTGATCTTGCATAATGAAGGCAACTGGTTTTACTGTCCATCTTTGAAACTGAGAGTAGCTGTTAAGGTCAGGTATGCAAAAACCAGGAGCACTCAGAGATGCAGTGAGCCCATAGCGCTTGAAATCCCCTGGGGATTTTGAAAACATCTTGCTTCTTGAAAGCAATCACAAAGTAGAAGAAAAGCATTTTAAACACTTCTGAAAATCCCACCCTGGTTTATTTGGCAGGTGAAAAAAGAATCCGGGAAATACACTACATCTAATGATCATTCAGTAAGAAAGTAGGTGTTCATGGAAAATGCTCATGCTTAAATCTTTCAGCAGTTAATGATCATCTTTATAGACCATAATGCTTGAATACTTCACTTATCGATACATCAGGGCTTGGATGAACTTTGAGTCGTATGAAAATGGGACACTCCTTAGGCCAATGGTAGCTCTTTGTTCTAGTAACTCATCAACCAATTACATAATTGGCCAGGTCACTGACTTGCATAAATAAGTACAACTCCAGTGACTTCACTGGAGGTGACAGTTACCTGAGAATTGACCCGAAAGTCTTGCCACGAAGCAGATAATGGTTTCGTATTTTGCTGTTTAGTGGTTTTGTAAAAATAGATTCATTTCCTGGAGCAGTTAAAACAAGAAAACCTGGAAAAGCAATTTCCCACAGAGACTCATCCACACTGGAATTTGCCAAGGTCCCCGGACATGAACATGTGCTGTTCGAAAACATAAACCAGCAACTTTGTTTAGGGAAGCCTCTGACCTGTCAAAAATGCAAAGCATTTGTTACCAGACTTTTCCTTGGCAATTAGCGGGTAGAATTACTCATAGAAATTGTTTTGTTTGCTCACAAGGGGAGAAGCAAGACATAAATTTAAGATATCCCCAGCTTGACCACAAGAAAGAAGACTGTTCAGTGAGGGCCTGTGGGTGAAGTGCTGAGCGGCCTCAGCTCCCTTTGGGGATGAACTCAACTTGTAGACCTCAGTGAAGTATCAAGAGCCCTCCAGCATTGCTGGACATCCCCTGGCTGGGATTTTTTCCAGCAGTCTAAGGGATTTGAGCATCCAATTTTAACTCATTTTTACAAGACTTTCAGTAAACTGCAGCTAGCTTCAGACCCCCTCTCTCTGTGTCCTACAGAGAGGCTAATTTTGACCCTGGGCTGTCTCCATGAGCGTCGCCATCCTTTCCAAGGTAGCCTTGCTCAAGCCCCAGGTTTAGGTGTCTGCTGTCCAGTGTAACTGTTTCCCAGCAGTGACTTTTCAAGCGCCTGTTGCCTGCCCCGTTCACTGCTGGGACAGCCCGACATTTCAGTCGGGGAGTCCTCCTTACTCCAGCCATGCTTCACCTTCAGGCACAGCACTTCAGGGAAACCAAGAGATGCCTCCTCGTGCTCCAACGGTCCTGCCTGAAGACACATCCTCCCTGGCTGCCACCAAGCACTGCAGTTTCTCCCTTTCCCCGTTGCCTTGAGCACTGATGTTTCCCCAGTGCCTACATGTCCCTTGTGCAGGAGAGGGTCTCGTGATGCATGATGTGGTTGAGGAGACCTGGTGTCTGCTCGGCAGCAAGATTCCCGTGCAATCTGGGAGTGAAGACCCTTCTTGGTCCAAACTCACCCACAGTCAAATAAGCTGCTCGGATGTCTCCTTGGAGCCAGGAATCTACTCAAAGACGTTGTCAGGATCTGAATTCCCCCTTGGCTGCAATGGGTTTCACAGCAAAAGTGACACAGATAGAGGGGTTTCTTTAACAGGCTGTGTATGAGTCCTGCAGGTTAATGCTCAGCTCATGGACTTTACTGATTGCCACAAGTACTGATTTTAAATCAGATTATCACTGTTTATTCAGAGATGTCTGTTTCTTTTACATGTGCTTCGGAAGAGCTTGCCTAGCAGCTTGTATCCATTTGTGGGGAAGAGCCTGCTGGCCGGTCCAAGATGGTTAGGCTGTGTCTGCATATCTGATGGGGGTTTGGGGACCTTGCAGCTGAGGTTAGCGCGTGCAAATGTTTCCTGTTAGCTCCCCGCATTCCCCTAAAATGTGATTCAGCAAGAGAGTCGGTGGAAAGCTGAGGCATGTGAGATGTTTCTTTGAAGTTACTCGTGCCTAAAGTTAGGCGTGATCCAAGTTGGCTGGCTCAGCTGAGGCCCCGAGGAGCCTACTGTGCTAACAGAGCGCAAGCTTAGTCTCTTCCTTTTATGTGTTGCCTGGAGTGATGGTAGTTTCAGAAGCCGTCTACAGCCTTGCAGTAAACTCTTCCATAGCATTGAGGGAAATCTTTTAACTATTCAGTGGCTTTGTCTCAGCAAGCTCAGCCTCGCTAGAAAGCCCATAGCAATGCCTGCCCTCTCTGGGCTTCTGAGGTCTCTTCCTTCCCTATTTTCTTCAGCAGTCTTCTTTTCTAAGGCAAGTGAAATAAAATAATCTCAAAATAGTACCTTAAAAAGATGGGAAATTAAGCAGATCATATAATCTTGATTCCTTTATCTCACTTAATTAATGAGAAGTTTGCCAGTAGTGATCCGGTATTTCCTAAAACAAGCATACGTGAAGAACAGTTTGAGCAACTTCAAAAGAATTTTCAGGCTAGATCAGGAAAAGATAAAACCAGAAGTGGAAACTTCTAATACACTTTATAGCTCATTACCTACAGGAAGTACATTGTTGTATGGGATACTAATGAATTCTGCAGGATGAGGTTTCCAAATGGAAAAAAAAAAAATATGGCACCTTCTGTATCTTGGAGGAAAGGTCTCAGGGTTCTTTCAGTTACGGTAGTTGCGCAGTTGATGGGCATGGTCGTATCACCTGGAAAGTTTCTGTTTCTGGGAAGAGGCTTTTTAAAGTTCCAGGTGTGCACGCTAGCGAGTTTCTGTAGAAGCTTCCTGGTCGAGCTGCGGAAAGTGATAAAGGGAATGGTAAAAGTCTTATCTGGTTTTCAGCTGCCCTGTTCTGCACCGTGGGAGGCAGAAGTCCGGCATTGCCCGTGCCTGGCTGCAGGCGGGACAGCAGGAGGACATTTGAATGACTAAGGATGGACGTGGTAACGTCGGTGCTGATGTTCTCAATTGGGCAGCGAGGCCAGCAAAGTGAGCAGAGCAAAAAGCTCAGATACTCAGGGTACTCATATTTACCAGTGGCACTTGTCTGGAAGATTAATATTTGGCAGACTCACTCTTAATTAACTCAACTGAAAAAGTCATCCTAAAATCCTGAGTTTGTACAAAGGCCTGAATCCCAGGCTACTGGATTTGCTGTGAGTTGATGCTCTCAGAAGTGTTGGGAAACAGGAGTATTTCATATTCGTAAAGTGTCCAGAGATCCTACGGATGACAAGTAACGGTTTTGTGGTGTTTCAAGAGTTCCTGGTGCAAGTGGGGCCGTCGATGGTGACCAGAGAGCGGAGGGGCTGTGTCCGGACGTGCTGTCCCCAAGCTAGGACCAGCTGGTGTTGGCTGCACCAGTGTCACTTGCAGGGGATTGCAGACATGCAGGTCACCTTGCTGTCCTCCACCATGGGGACACGTCCCCCGCCAGCCTTGTATTTCACTCCGACTGGAAGAATAGCTTTGCTCTCTGTATGAATGTATTTTAGGCAGGACCGAAGCACACAGGTGGTGAAGCTTGAGCATTTGTTTCTTCAATACAGGCAAGATTTTCAAATATCGAGTTAGTTGTTCTTTATAGCTTCAGGCACCTAGATACTTCTAAATTTGTCACTGGAGGGCTGTCTTATTGAAAATCAAGAGGTGAAAGTTCCTGCTCGTGCTTGGAAGTGGGATTTGGGCTCCTAAGTCACAAAGATGCTTTTGCAAATGTATCTGTCTTTCTGCTTCTCTGTAAATCAACCTGCTTGGCCTGAGCTGAATGCTTCAATAATAAACAGCTGAAGGACAGTCTGGTGGCTTCTTTCTGAGTCTTTCCCTTATGGAGCGCTTGGGGTTACGTGGCATCTGCTCTGACTGTAAGGACCTGATTTCTGGAGGCTTTTTTACGAGGCTAACAAACCCCACATTTTAACTAGCCGTTAAATAAGCCAGTCAGCGGTAACTATTAGGACAGGGATTAGAAGAGTATTCTTACCGGGATACAAGATGGGTCTGTCCATGTGCTGGCCAGGGATGAAGGGCTGGAAAACTGTGTGGTAGAAGAGACTATTAATGTGATTTTTCCACAACTTTCCTTGCAGCTGCATTTTTGAGGAGAGAGAGATGGCTAGGCTTGCAGTAACATGTTGTGCCGTCATAAATGCTACAGCCACCATCTGTTTCCAGCCCACGACTTGAAAGAAAACTGAGCAGTAATCTCATAATTCACATGAGCATTTTACACTTGTGAACCCTTCCCAACCTTTGTCTAATAATGAGGGGAGTGCATGGTGCTAAGGTTTGTATTTTTCCTGCACGTATTAGTGTTTATTTGTATGTCTCTTTCCGTTTTGTTTTGGTTTGTTTGTTTTTTTTTTTTCAAACGGATCCATAAAAAAAATTTCTCTGGGAGGAAAATCGTACCAGTTCCACGGTCAAAAGAAACATAATAAAGGCAAAATCCCAATTCCAGTGACCGTGCTGGCAAAATTCCCTGGGAGGAGGTGCCTTTAACAATCCTTGCTGTGTCTGTCTTGGTTCCTTGTCGATTAAAAGCAAGCAAGCCATTAGAAAGTGAAGCGGCAGGTTGCTGAACGGCCCTTTCCCTGCAGAAACAGAACTGCTAGAATAGCTGGACATGCGCATTTTAAACCCGCGCCATCAGATAGGATGGTAATGGTAGGTTGGATTTTAATGAAAACAAATTCTTCTGCTAATCTTCGCTTGGGGCTGGCCCTGGGTGGGATTATAGATACCACCTGCTGTGCCAAAGACACGCTCAGGGGACGGACACAAACATCTGAGGGTGATGCTGGTGAGCGATGGCAGCCCGTCCTCTCGCAGCGCCCTCGGGCAAGCCGAGGAGCAGAGATCATTTAGTCGATGGAAATACTGCTCTCCTCCAGCCGGCAAAGCAAGGCTGACATCGTTAAGGATTTCTTTTTGACTGTTCCGCAAAGCCAAGGGCTGCTGTTTCGCTGGGCCTCCTCTCGCCTTTGGACCCAATTTGCACACCCCCTCCGAGCACAGCCGAGCTGGCTGAGTAACTCCTGCTCTCCTCCGGCCTTAGAAACAATGACTGCCATCATCTCGACCAGACGGCAGAGCAGTTTGAGGATGCAAGGGCTTCTCTTTTCATATATCCCACTGCTGCTAGAACTATAAATCCTTGCTGGACTGAGTTTGTAGCAAACTGCTACTGCAAGCAAGTGAAATTTATTTTGTGTTGTCATATGTATGGACAAACTGTCCGAGAAGTTGCCAAACAAAGAACTGAGCTGCTGATGGGCTACTCATTCAATCTGTTCTCATTTTATTTAAAAATAATAAATAACTATCAATCAAAGGAACTTATTTTGACATGTGGTCCCTGTTGGGTGATCCTCAGTATCTCCAAGATGTGTCCCTAAGTGGAAGAAAGCTGCCAGCTGTTGCCAGGTTCAGCAGACATGACATGAAGTTCCACCAGGAAAAGGTTTGTGGGCTCGCTGGGGTTGGGGACAGGTTAAGGGACGCTCCGTTTTTTAGCACTACTTGCTGTTCTGGGTGAGTTTGCTCAGGTAGAAGGGTGCCAAGAGGCCACATCCAGCTGTGTTGACCTCTGCTTGAATCCATGACAAAGCTTCATGCACCTGTGTACGGCAGCGGTCCTTCTTCTGTCTTACAGTCTGGTCAAAGATGGATTGTTGGTGGATCTCTGAGATCTAGAAAGTGTCTATTTTGGTGCCTTGTGGTGGTAGATTGAGCTAAAAAGGAGAGAGGAGAAACTCTTCAAGATGATGGGGTCTGAATCACATATAATTTCAGTATCATTTTCTTACAGAGCGAACGAACTTGGAAAATTACCTTATTTTTGTTTTTTACCCAGGCTAATTAGTTATAGCTGGGGGTGTTGGGAGCTGTCATATTAAACGCCTTTTCCCTGCTTACTCCCGTCGTCCCGCTGGATTCGGTCCCTGCAGCCTCCCACCCCCTTGTCTGTAGTTTACGGCTGCATCCGAAGTGTCCGCCTGGCACACGTGGTGACAGGAGCCCTCTCCCCATCAGGGCACATGGCAGGATTTGGTGTCCCTGCAGTTATAAACATCTTCCCTGATGCTTGTTTTTGCGTGAGAGGGGGAGAGGGAGGGAGCACGGGAAGGGCAGTGGCAGGGAAGGCCTCTGACGTGAAATTCCCAGGAACAGGATTTGCACATTTTATGACCGTTCAGATGGAAATGCGAGGGAGCTGAATTATTACTCCTTAATCCCGCTTTCTCACTTTCCTCCCAGCAGCCTCCTCCCCTCCAGCGTAGGTAATGCTGAAGCTTATAAACAAATCCCACCGCCTGAAAAATAGCAAGGGCGGGGGGGAAAAACAGGACCTGGGTTGGGGCTGTGATGGATGGACAGGTGGAAGGCAGGCACCAGAAGGGAGGATGAATGGCCAAAGCCTTTGATGGAAACACTAAAGGGCTATTGAAAATCCAGGGGGTGGGGGGAGGGAGGAG
>VXBO01011963.1:294025-307242 GCA_013400135.1 Rhinoptilus africanus
GCAAGGGAGCCGTGCCCCCCTTCCCCCCCCCCCGCCCTCTTTCTCAGGATGTTGAAAGTATTTGTCCTTCGTTACAAAATGATTGAACTGCCGCCAGGCCAGGCCACCCTTCCAGCCATTGCACTGGGAAACTGGCACTTCTGAAAGCCTCCTCGCCTCTCAAATTTTATAGCTCTGCCTTTTTTTGTGGGAGTTTTTGTGTGGTGCTTCTTGCAGGACTGCGTTCAGAGTTGCCACGTATCAAGGAAACTATATTTTGTTGCTCTGACAAACGCAGAATCCAGGTAATGAAAGGAAGAATTAAAAAATAAAGGCCCATTTTTATCAGAATATGCAGCTGTCCGCCTTTTATTGAGTCAGAATTTCATGCATTCGGTATTCACGATGTTGCATTAATATTCCCTTGGTTTATCTCTAGCGCTTTTTGAAGAAGAATTTCGTCGTGTAAATAAAGCTTCTACTTTATTGATGTCTGTGTGTGCAGAAGCGGTGCCTGTTCTTCATAGTCGGAGTAGTGAGGATGATCCTGTTATACCATAATTAAAATGGTTTTTGCACCAGACGAATGCAAACAGTGGGAAAAGATAATCGTTCCCGTTTGCAGAAGTTCTGCGGTGTCTGTGTCCTGCGAGATCTACAGATGGGAAGAACTATTGAAGATCTGCGTATGAGATTGTTACTGCTGCCAGGGGCTGTTTTTATATCGTGTATTTATATGTGTGTGTATTTATATAAGCCTGATGCTTGGGAAGGACTGAAGCCCTGTGTGTTCTCAAGAATTAGATGGAGGTGTCTGCAGATGCCTCCTCCACCCAGGGCCATGGGCTCTGCCCGGTGCCACCCGTGTGCCGTCAGAGCGGTGCCCGGGCAGGTGGGGTGGGGGTGCTGGCTGTGCCCTGGGCTTCGCTGGGCGCTGCGTGCGGGGTGGGGGCATGTCATAGACTCAGAGAATCATAGAATGGTTCGGGTGGGAAGGGACCTTAAAGCCCCCCCAGTGCCACCCCCTGCCCTGGGCAGGGACACCTCCCACCAGCCCAGGTTGCTCCAAGCCCCGTCCAACCTGGCCTTGAACCCCTCCAGGGATGGGGCAGCCACAGCTTCTCTGGGCAGCCTGGGCCAGGGGCTCACCACCCTCGGAGTGAAAAATTTCTTCGTGGTATCTGATCTAAATCTCCCCTCCTCCAGTTTGAAGCCATTACCCCTCATTGTATCGCAACGTGGCCTTGTAGAAAGTCCCTCCCCAGCTTTCCTGTAGCCCCTTCATTCCTCGCTCCCACTGGCTGCAGTGTCCCAGGGGTGCCCCCGAGTAAGCAGCGCAGCCGGCTGTCCCGTGTCTCTGAGCTCCGTCCCCGGGACGAGGTCTCCGCCAGGCTGGCCGTGCCCTATCATTGAAAGAGGGCCAGGACAGCGGGGAGGCAATATGCAACCCCCACCCAGCTGAATACTGGGGGGGCTGTGCCTGCTCACACTCCCGCTGCGGCTGAAAGCAGATCTCTCCACTAACATAACTTTGCAGCAGCACTTTCCACCTGAACACCTCTGGTGCCTGGTTACATCCATGAATGTTCTCAGTGCCCCCCGAGAGAGGTGACGCTGCCTTTGTCCCCAGCTCCGAGAGCCGAGGCAGGGTGAGCGATCGCTCGGGGCCCGATGGGGAGTCGCAGGGGACGGAGCCTCCGTCTCCTGCCTTCGAAGGGACTTGCTGTGGTGGCCAAAGCAAACAGCCCCCGGGGTCACACAGCCGGGCCGTGGCGTGTCATTCGCACTTTGTATCTGGGATGCTGCGTCTGGGAAGGTATCGCTGGCCTCGCCAACAAACTTCTAGTTCTGGAGCGTGGGTGAGCACTTGTCATCGTGCCAGGGTGACACAAAGTCTAGAAATTATGATGGCAATTCAGGTCATGGTATAACGGGGGAAAAGTGCTGCCTCAGAAGTGTCCCCGTCTGGTGTCACCGCGAGGGATTATTCAAGCTGCAGGACATGGCTGTGGCAAAGATCAGGTTGTAGCTGATATGAATCACGCCTTGAAATAACACTTTCCTTCTTACATTGTGAAAATTGCATAGGTATGGGAAGTGAGGGAAAATGGGATTTCCCTGGAGGTTAAAGATTTTCCTTTAATCAGCTTTCATAATGTTAATTAAACGTTTGGAACAATGGCTCGGTCCCGGGATCCGCCCGCTCTTGCATAACTATCTCACAATGCCGTTTTCACTTTCATGTTTATTTGCCAGCGTGGTTCAAAGCGAGAGCTGAGCAGGACTCTCGCACCAAGGAGCTGCCTGGGCTTTGGGGAAGCTCAACTGCCCCCTTCCCTTTCCCAGAGAGAGAAGACCCAAACTCTCCCCTCCTGGGAAAGGGAAGCCCGGAGAGATCACAGCACATTGTCCATCATCGTTACCCCATCTGCAAACAGGGCTAATAAAAACTTACTGGTATTTTGAGACTGCTATGTATAAATATATAATCACCCATATGGCGAAATGGGTGTGCTTATAGGGTGTGTACAGGGATAGATACACTCCGGGTAGGTATGTATATTACAGTGCCACTTGTTCCCTCAAGTTTTCACTCTTTTCTGTCGTGTAGATGCCATGTGCCCATGGGAGCTGTCATTTCTGGTCCTTGGAGCAATGGGCTGAATATAACCGCGGCTCGGCTTATACACACGGAGAGCTCGGGGGACAGAGGAAACTTGGGGAAGGGTTCACAGGCAGGGGATGGCTCTGATTTTCCCCAGGGGAGGCGGCACTGCGCTGGGCATATTCCACAGCCCGGGGGGATCCTCTTAGTGCCAGCCTGAGTGTCTCTCCTGGTGGTCTGAGTCATGTCCTGGGGGTCTGAGACATGTCCTGTTCCCCTCATCAGCTACCCCATGTCCCAGAGCCAGTCTAGTGATGTGCTGAGAGCACCCACACGCGTGCAGGGGGTGTTAGATGCACACAGAGCCACAGCCTGGCCACCTTTGTTCTGCAAGTTAGAAAAGCCTCTTTTCAAAAATAATGGAACTTAAATGATAAAACTTATAAATGTCAGGCACTATCAGAAAAAAAGTAATAAAAGGAACCTATTAGGTCAAAGTGTTATCTAGCCCAAGATTTTAAAATATGCTCAAAATGCAGTTTCTGCAGAAGGACCATTAATCAGCTGCTGGAAGAGGTGCCTTTTTTAAGCTGCAAAGATGAAAACGAAAAGCTGCGAGGGCAGGGGCAGCTCTGTACTCCCCTTGTGCTGCCGGCGGGTGTCGGTGCGGGAGGGCACCTACACCCCAGCTGGCTCTTGCTTCCCTGGCAACATGTTAACATCCTTGAAAAGCTGTTTAAATGCGCCGAGCCGCTCGCCACGCAAGCGCGACATGGCAGTTTCCCTGTTGACACATGCTTTTGTCTGCTTAGAGGAGGTGCTCTGTAAACACAAACGGTAGACGGGTTTTTACGTTACTTATTTCTGATTCATTGGTTCTAAAGTAGTAGCTCGGAGGCACATACCTGCGGCACAGGCAGGGAAGGGATCAACACTCTTCTCCCCACCTTTGGAGACTTTGACCTGCTAAGATCACAAACTGTAGGAAATCTCGGAGGCGAAGTCCCAGGTACCGCCGGCAGTAAAAGCCCGGAGTAAACAGATTAGGTGTGCTTGAAAGATGTTTTAAGGGAGCTTGGACGATCTGGCTCAATTTCCATATACCACAGGCAAGATTAATTTCAAGACTGATTTTGATAGCGTGGAAGCTTCTTCCTTAATATAGAAATTTCCTGTGTAATTTATAAATATATAGAATGTTTTTCTGTTTGGCAGCATGGGACATGAGAGATCGAAACTTCCTCTCCACACCCCTTTGATTAGCACAGGAGTGGCAGGAGGAATTTTTTCCTCTCTTGGTCATTCTGGGCAACCTTTGAGCCCATTTTTTCCACCCTGTTCCCCCCAAGGAGTCGCAGGAGGAGGGGAGGGAGCCCCCAGCCAGCTGGGAGCCATCAGCCTCGGCCGCCCCTCTGCGATAAATCCACGTCGAGGTGTGTAACGCGCGTGGTACCAGCCCCGTGTCCCACACAGTTCCTGCCCCAGTGAGGATGAAAGTCTTTTAAAAATTGGAGTGCAAGAGGGAAACCCTATTTCTTGAAATTTTAAGTCATTTTACAGAGCAGTCAAGGGTGGTGGGGTTGGTCTCCCTCACCTTTGAGGGAGGGCTGCTGGCTGTGGGCTTTACCAGCTTTTGGCAGGAGTGACAAATGGAAATGTTTCTGTCAGTCTGGATTGGCATCACCTTTCTTTTCTCTCCCCGTGGTGAACCATCTCTTCGTTTCACTTCCCTTTTGTTTGCTCCGTAATTGCTGGCGTAACCTGGAGGCAGGAGGCTGGAGCCGTGGCCAGGCTGTCAGTCGGCGCGGGAGAGGTGGTACAGCTGGTACGGCCCTTCCTCCCTCTCTGGAGCGGGTGAATCATCCCTTGAATATGCAATATCATCCAGGACAGCAGCCAGGATCCTCAACAGGCACACGAATTCCAGCATCTCTGGAAACATTATTTCCACATTTTGGGCAGGCTAAGAGACAGTAAGTAAATAAGCAAGCTGTGGCATTTGCAATCTCTGTAGTTTTATTTAAAGTGACTGCCTGTTCTGGAAATGCTTGTGTGGGTATTAAAAACACAGAGAGAAAAGCACGTATCCTTGATCTGATACTGCCCAAGGCAGCTTCACGGTATGGCCCATTTAATGCCATTGAGCAGCCCATTGAACAATTAAGAACCCACCAGCAACAGTAGCTGCCTGCTTTCCTCCTGAAAATCCACACCAAGCGGCGCATCCCAAGCCCTCTCCATCGCTGGCCCCTCTGTTTCTCCATTGCAGCGGTGCCGGTGCTGCCTCCTGGTCCCGCAGGAAGATGTCTCCATGGCCCCTGCGGAGGGGCAGGGGAGGGCACGGGGGCTCCTTCTCGCAGCCGAACTCTGTCTCAAAAGCATTTCCCCTCCAAGGAAAGGTGGTTGTTCCTGGGCTGCAGCTGGGATGGGGCTGGGGAGTCAGGCAAGATTCACGGCACGACCGGGTAGTCCATGATACAGCATTTTATAACATCAACGGGTTTTCCTAAGCTCCCGTGTGCTGTGCTCATGAATTCCATAAAACTGCCCCTGAATGAATACACAATTAGATTTCACTATTGAATGTGTGAGAAATACAATGGGAGAGGAACACTGATACGATCGAGCAGAGAAATACCGGTCAGGAGGGCCGGGGTACTGTTTTCTCTACTCTGTTACTAATACTAATAGCTAAGACTTGTTCTGCTTTGTTTTCGTGCCAAGGTTACAGCTACACGTTAACCTTCATCAGTCCTTCTGCCGATAGCACTGAAAGTGAAATACCATTAAAATTATCTTCCTATATGTTTAAAGCGCTCTGGCACTTTTCCAGGCAGTATTTGTGCCCCTGTTTATGCCGCAGACCCTGATGACCCTAGAATACTTTTATTTACGACAGCATAAGCATCATTTCCATGGCAACATGCTTTTCAAGCTTCAGATTGAGGACTGCAATTTCCTAAGCGATAGAAGCAGCAATGGTGGATTTTTTTTTTCCCCTCATCAGCTATTAGCAACTTTCATGTGCAAAACGATCAGCCACGACAAATCATTTAAAAGCGACATTAAAATCAAGGCAATTTTAAAGCTCAGCATGGCTAGCCTAAAAATAAAAGTGAGTGAGATCCAGTTGTTTAATGGAAATGAAGATCATGCAATGATATCCTCGCTGCTGCTCCAGTAAATTGGGTTCAACTTGCTCTGCGACGCAGCCTAATGAGGAGCAGAGCAGTTCACTGGAACCACACGTTATTTGCAGGAAGACCACTCCATAATTATAATCCTATATGGTTTCAGACAATGAGTTCCCGTATTGGAGGAGACGACAAAGCCTGTTTGCAAACGGTCCAGGCTATCAGCAAAGTAATGTTATTAACAGATATGTTGGTTAGCGGCTCATGGGAAATTGCACTTGGTACTTTCTGCCTTCAGAGAGCACCGGGGTGGAGCTGGTCCCTGGGGAGATGGAGAAAGCGCCCGTGCATACACCTACACCTAGACATACACCTACACCTACTCATACACACACACATGGAGCCCTTCCCGGTGCTGTGTACAGAAATACGGCACTGAGCCTATGGGGAAACGTCGCTCAGCAGCGCCACAACCTTGCTTCCCTCCCCAAAATCAATTTTCAAAAGCAGTAGGTGTTGCCACTCCTCAAAGAGGGGAGCTGAGGTGCAGAAAGATGCGATGATGTGTCCAAAGTTGCCCCAGCTGACAGTCAGAGGTGCTCCCTGGAGTCCCAGGACACCACCCTGCCTTCCAGGGTCCATGCCCCATTTGTCAGAGTACGGTGTCTGAAGGCTCGAGCCACCCCCGGCTCAGCCAGCTTGGTGCCCAGCACCGCTGGGACCACTGCTGCTCGCTGGAGGACAGCACTTCTCACAGCTCCTCTTCTCACCAGCTCTCACTGAGAGAAAATTTACGTTAAAGTAAAGAAAATTGCTTTAAGGAGTTAAAGAAAAATAAAAAGGTGAGGATTTCCTTTCCTGTTGGATTGTCCTTGAGAGCAATGAAACACCGGTGAGCCCCTGTCCCAGGCTGCCCAGAGAAGCTGTGGCTGCCCCATCCCTGGAGGGGTTCAAGGCCAGGTTGGACGGGGCTTGGAGCAGCCTGGTCTAGTTGAAGAAGTCTCTGCTTATGGGAGGGGGTTGGACTATATGGTCTTTAAAGCCGCCTTCCAACCCAAACTACTCTATGATTCTATGGAAACTTGCTCTGTATCCAGGCAGGATTTGCTGCTCACCTGGCCAAGCCCAGGAAACTACTGCATACGCGAATGGCTGGGCTTAGCAGAACTCACTCCAACCTCTCCATGTTATCAGTTGCTCATGTCTCTGATATCCAAGTTAGACCTTAATGCTGAGGAAGTCATGATAGAATTACTGAAGACAAATTACCTAAGTCATGCTCGCGATTACTTCAAAGAAAATAGGATTAGCTGTTCCTCCACCACCATCCCCCCCGAATTATTTGGGGAGATGGGTAAAGAAATATTAAACTATGTTCTGTAATGGTGGAGGTACATACCTACTTGATAAAAGCATGTTCATACAGATTTGCTTTGAGCCTCCAACATTTTCTTGGGCAAGACTTCCAGCTGTTTTGAAAGCATTAGGACAGCAGAGGGGGCCTCCAGGTTTGAGCGACCCCCAAGTCTGACGAGGTTGGGTTGGTCATTAACTCTCCTGGGGGATGCTGAGTAAACACTCCTTTAAAAAACCAGATTTTCCACACCAGAGACGGGTTAATTTAGCATTCTGGGGTGTTAGGTATTGGGCCAAGCACACCGCAGAGCTCAACGTCAAAAGCTTTCAGGACATGAAACTGCAAGAAACCCTTGACTAAAGCCACTGCATGCTAATGCGCGAGGCCAGCCTCAGCACCCCAGCATCCTCCTCCCTTTGAAGTCACTTGTCAGCCTTGATTTGGAGTCTGAGCACCTGGGTTAGGAAATCAAGGAACCACTAAATATGTTCTGCCCTGGGGAAAGTGCTCACCCTCCCGTTGGCTGGCGATGGAAGAGGAGGAAGGCTTTCCAGCCTGCTCTTACGGTTTCAGACTTGAACTTGGAACTGTTTGTTTTTGCTACGCCACCCCTTCCGCCCTTGTTAATAGTCAACTTTGAAACCCAGCTTTATGTCCCATGTGTTTGATTTACATTTCAAATGCAGGGCCAGCAGGGCAGGCCCTCTAAATCACTTGTCAGCACACGGGAAGGAGGTGACACAGTGGGAGGAAAAAGTGAGACCCCGCTATGGCCCAGTATAAACGCTTGGCAGCCGGGCAGCGCTGTCACTGGGAGAGTCCCCAGCAAGCGACAACTGCTCACCTTGCTCAAAGGCTGCGGTCGAGCCCAGGCAGCACACAGGGACCAGCCTGTCTCCTTTGATTTACGCTCCGTTCCTCCAACACTACAACCCTGCATCCTGTTTTCCTTATCCACCGCAGCTGTACACGAAGGTGAGGGCTTGCAAAGACCTAGCGAGAGGAGTTTCTTTTGAAACTAAAAATAGCCCGTCATGATTTTATTATTTTATTATCTTTTTTTTNCTTAAATTTATCACCGATCCGTAGCTGAATTGACATACAGGAAACCTAACTAATCGCGAGTTGGAGGGCACAGGGCAGAGCGAGTTCATCGGCCACTCTTGAAAACCGTCTGGCTGGAAATACTGTTTTCAGCTGCTCTTTGATGAGGTGACATCAAGGAGCAGAGCGACTGCACGCACCGCCCCGGCCAACGCCGAGCGGGTCGCGGGGCCAGTCAATGCCGCATTGAGGAAAGAGGAAACATGTGCAAAATCGGTCAAAAATGAATTAGATGTGTTTTAAAGCAATTCCTTTCCAGACTGTTTACCCTGACTGACACAAATATGGTCGGTCGGTCCGTGGAGACCTTCAGGGGGTTGACGTGGTGGATGTGGCCAAACCCTGCTGTTGCCCGCTGCCGCGCGTGTGCTTGTTCCACAGCTCAGGAGCAGAGCCTTGAGCCGCCCTGCGCTGGCCCCAGGCATTTGTGCAACAGGACGACTTCTTCCTTTCGTCTTTTAAATCAAACACGAGACCCCGGGGCTGCGGAGGGGACAGTCCCTCCTGGCCATGGCAGGCGGAGGAGCCAGCGTGGGGCCAAGCCCAGCGCCATCCATCAGAGCCCAGTGCGAGCATCATCTCTCTCCATGTGCCTGCACCCGCCACAGCTTTACTGGAAATACCTATGTCTGCTTCTTGCAAGCACTTAAAAGGTACCTGCCAGCTTCAATCGACGCAAATCCCCATAAATTCATTCACCAGCCTTATTCCCGGAGAACTGCTGCTTAACGCTCTGGTTCTTCATAGTTTCTCTCAGTTTACTTTAACAGCGGTGCCTTGCTCTCAGTTTCACCGCACACGTCCTCTCTGTTGCTAAAAAGGTACTGATGAACATGAGCAGTATTACCAGAAATCACATTCCCGTTCCTGTTCCTTGGCTCATTTCTCCCTCATTTCCCATTACCTTCCTATTTTAAGACTGCATGCATGACATACCTGTCAGCTAGATCCACTCAAATATTTATCCAGTAATTTAATCGGTGGATGTCATGGGAGGTTGCTAACTACATTGATGATTTTCTCCTCATTCACACAGCTTGTGTTGCGGTCCGTTTGGGAGCTGGAAGGCTGCAGGTTCATGGGGATGTATGAACTCAGTCAAGTTTATAAACTGTGAAGAATTTCTGTTTTTCCTCATAGCCCCGAGGCCTGTGCTGTGCCTTGGCTCTGCGCTGCACTGACGGGGAAGGGGAGACTGCCCCAGATTGACAACACCGGGGCATGGACGTGACCCTGCGTTGGTCTCAGCTGTGGGCCAACCTCTGGCATACGCCGAGAGAAAAGAGGGGCAGAGTCCCCTGGAACAGAGTGAGGGATTTTAGCTTTAAATTTCAGAGGATATCCCCTTTCTCACCCCCTCCCAGTCCCCAACCTGTCTAAAGCCAGTCATTCAGGAGAGAGAAGCCAGTGTCTTTCATAGGAGACTCTTCCCCCCCAAAGATCTTTCTTAAGCCGATCCCAGCTTCCAGGCTAGAACATCTTTAGGAGATACATCAAACCTCCAGAGTGGGCTCTGGAAGCCCACTGTGATCCCAGGCTGAAGCAATCCCAGCCAGGATAAGCTCCCCAGAGGCGGGGGCCAAGGCTGAGCCCCTCGATCACCCTTGGTGTGCTCCGGGCTCCGGTGCTTTGCCCAGTCAGCCCTTTCCTCACCTCAAAGGGGGCCTCCAGGAAAGGCAGGAGCGAGAAGTGGCACCCTTTTATAGTGTGAGTAACAGCTCAGCAATATGTTCCCCCGGGGCAAGGCATGCTTCACACTCAGTGATTTCAAAAGAAGTTTTTTTTTTTTTTTTAAAAAAAAAGAAGGAATGAGGAACTAACTCAACACACCCTGTAGGTAGGCTCTGGCTTCCCCTGGGAGAGTGATAGTGTAAACCTCCAAACAGCATCTGTTTAACGTGTTATAAACAGCTTTTCCTTTTTCTTCTTCCCCCTCCTCAAACCTGAAAGCACCGCTTTTTTGCCAGATAATGCTCTGCCTTGACAGGATGGGAGAGACGTTGTATATGCAGAGCTATAGATACTCTATCATCTATTTCCATTAATAGTATTAAGAATAGGGATAGAAATGATAATCTCACTCCGCTGCATCCTGTGCCCAGTCTCCAGGAATCCTCTTACTTCATGTTTCAAACATCCTTTGGAGGTGGAGGAACATACTCACCCCCCACTCATTCCAGGCTCTGGACACGGCGGAGCGCTTGGCCACGCGCTCAGCACCGGCAGGGGCTCGGGAAGGGAGCTTGGTCCCCAGCCGGCACCCACCCAGGGCTCTGCTGGCCGGGCCGGGGCAGCGTGCCTGCTGTCTTGCAGGACAGGGCAGGGAGGCAGAGCAAGATTAAGGATTTTATCGTGCTCCCAGGAAAGTTCGGTACAGTTTCATTGATTTCTGTGGAAGAGAAGCCATCCCTAAATAGTTTGCAGAGCTGGGAACGAAGCCCAGGAGATCCCAGTGTCCCATCCTTTCCTCTAGCCATTAGGCTACAACTCTCCTCGAAGAAAAATGGGTCGTGGGGGAATTTACACTCTCTTACAGCCGTGCAGATTGCTCCAAAAAGAAGCAATGTTGTTGTATAATAACTAATATAACCCTATAATAATAGAACGAATCCGCAGTAAACTGCAGAAAGGCTGCAGTAGGAGTGAGAGCAAGGCTGGAGACGGTGCCTTTCAGAATACCTCGGCAGTCTTACCAAACCAGCAGATAAGCGGAGACTGATACAACCTTGGCAGAACTGTGGACTTTTTTTTCCCCTGTAGTACCCATACTTAGCTGAAATTCCAGAACTGATTGCGTTTTACTTGGGTATATCTCCTGCAGAAGTGGCTCAAGCTGTATTAGGAAATAACATATTGAAATTCAAAGCATTTTTAGTATATCAGTAACCTCAAACAGTTCTTGTTAATTCCTGAAGTAATACTGCATTCACTTCTCAAAGAGCATTAACTGATTTTAGCCAAGCTAGGAATGTGAAAAAAATTCTAGGCTGGACCATCTCTTCTGAAGCCTTTTGAAGGTGCAGTCAGACTAGGTAGTGCCCTGGTTTTCTCAAAGGTCTCTGAAAAAAATTATAATAATAATTGCAGTATATTAGTTAGTCCTCAGGGATAGCTCCATTTTCCATGCATGTAACCTTTACTGCTTTGGGATGCAAGCTATTTGTTTTGGCAGCCTGAAACAGCCCATAACTTCACCATGATAACCATTTTTAGTTTGGCCTGTAGGTTTTTTTTTTTTTTCTTTTTCAAATCCATCTGTCCCGAGAAGTCAAATTCCTGATTTTATCTTGCACCACCCACCGTCTTCACTCAGAACAATCCCTCGTCCTCTCGCCTTGCTCTTTGGCTTTCCTTGCCTTGCTCTCAAGGGGATTCATGTTTCTGTTTCACTATATCTGTGTTAAATATTTCTGTCCCTGAAATTTCTGGACTCTGAGGTAGGGAGGTTCCATAGTTATTCCCTTGCAATAACATCTGAATTACTTTTGTTGAATTCACAAGTTTTAAGAACAAGAAAAACGACTGAGAAATAATTTTCCTGCCTGCCAGCTCTGAGTATTGCATGTAGGATTCGGATTGTTAGTTATTGCATCGTTACTGGGAAAAGATTCTCTTCTTTGGACTTAACAAAGCTGCTGTTGCTGGGTGCGTGCATGAGAAAAGAAACCAGCTCTTCCCCCATCCTTTTCTATTGCTGTCAGAGGAGAAAATGGCAAAAACATCTCTGAGAGAAGAATCATTCAGTCTAGCTGGCAGGGGTTTGCCATTCAGCAGGTCCATCCAGGCTATTTTCATGGGTGATTCTTTTTTCAGATGACCAGCATCCAAATATAGCAGATGTGGGTGTTTTCGCTCTTTGAAAAGAGAAAAATAGACATTTTGATGAGGGCGATGGGACTGATGCAGAGTGTTTGCAAAGTGCCAAGCAAGACCCAAGTGCCTGGTGAGAGCCCTCAGCTGGTTTTGATCTTCACATCATCCTGGAGGAGTAGTGAGGGGACTGCGGTTGAATTATAGTGGAACACGAGGCTATTCCACCTTGCACCAGGATGAAATTCAGGCCAGAATCTGCAGCAAGTAGAAGGGACATCGGTCTGTCTTTGCCCTGTTCCTTCAGAGTGTATCCCCCTGAGCTGCAGACCCTTTGCACCGCCTGCTCTCAGCAGCTGCCCAAGCACAACCAGTCCTGAGCAGACCCAGTGACGGGAGGAAGAATTATGCTGAAGAATTGTCTTAAGAGTGCTGGGAAAGCAGCAGGCATTTGAGAGATGCTGGGAAAAAATGCCTCTGGTAAAAAACATGTATTTCTTCCCCAGTATTTTAAGTGTAGGACCAAAATGGTGTTGAGTGTTTCTTGCTTCCCACAGAGTGAAAAGCTGTTCCTTCAGGTTCATCCCAAATCATCTGTGTGACTAATTCCCTCTTAGACTTATCAGGGAGAGTTGCGTTGGCCTGTTACACAGAGAGTTAGCAGGGATTATTTGGTTTATCACAGTCAGCTTTCCTACACTCCAGAGCAGCTCTTACTCCCAGCCAGATGTTCAGCAGTGGACCAGCATCTGTGCAGGGTTTCACCAGACCCTCTGTGTCCTCACGGACAAATATTTGCAAAAATAATTTTTATCCACTGGGCTTGTCACGAGGACAACGTGAAACTGCCCCCCCCTGCCCTGGGCAGGGACACCTCCCACCAGCCCAGGTTGCTCCAAGCCCCGTCCAACCTGGCCTTGAACCCCTGCAGGGATGGGGCAGCCACAGCTTCTCTGGGCAGCCTGGGCCAGGGGCTCACCCCCCTCACAGCAAAGAGTTTCTTCCCGATATCTCATCTAAATCTCCCCTGTGTCAGTGTAAAACCATTCCCCCTCATCCCATGGCTCCCCTCCCTGATCCAGAGTCCCTCCCCAACTTTCCTGGAGCCCCTTTAGGGCCTGGAAAGGGCTCGAAGGTCTCCCTGGAGCCTTCTCTTCTCCAGGCTGAACCCCCCCAGCTCTCTCAGCCTTGGTTCAGCTACTTGGACTCCCCCTCGCCCAGCCGTGGT